>PVKC010047644.1:0-11020 GCA_004027635.1 Crocidura indochinensis | reverse complement strand
TGTCTTACTTGATGGTGATGGAGTATACCCCAGTGGTTCAGCTTAACTGGAGAACAGAATGTTCAAAGGACTGAATGCAACACTATGTGTGGCATTATTCCAAGAATAATATTAGGAATTAAGTTAGAAATTAAGTTCTATTTACATATTACATATTAGCACACTGTGCTTAGAAAGTAATCCAGTGTTACCTGAGAGATTTTTATTTCCTTCCTTATCCTTTCTGTATATTCAAAATTACTTTTTTTATTTTATTCTTTTGGAAGTGCCAAGAAAGAAAGTGACAGCAATGGGGAATGGATGGGGGGTGGGGTGCATGCCTATATTTCTGAGCGGCTGTTTACAAGTGCCGTAGGGAGTGGGTGCCCTTCCAACTGTGCCTCCTTTCAGTCAGATGGCGTTCTTCTAAATCTGGTGGCGTGGGGCTAGCTCTAAAGGTGGGCGGAAGTGAGAACGTAGAGTAGCAATAGTATGTCTGATGGGCTAGTCAAGATTGGACCATTGCATTCTATTGAATTATCTTGCAGAGAGAGCTGAAGTCTAGGGTGAGGGTTATGACTTGTTTTCTCTTATTCCCTTTCTTCCCCATCCTTTCTCTACCCGAAGGCTCTCACACGTGGGGCTGGCAGACATACACCCTAAAATAATGCCACCCCCTCCTACACCCTAAAGATGTCAATCCCTCCCTTGGAGGTGAGTTGAGCAGCAGGAACACAATCCAGAAATCTGGAGAAATTGTGACTGGCTGCATGGCTGAGGGGTGAGGAGAGAAAGGGCTGTTTCTTAATTCTGTAACTGATAAATTCTTCATCTCCCCGAGCCCTGGTTTTTCATTTGTGAATGGGACTTAATCCCAAATAGATCCGTCATGGCTTAGGTTAGAAATCCATTCTGTACAGATGGTAACTTGCCATCATTCCTAGGAGAATTGGTTTGTGTGATGGCTCAGACCCACTTCAACTTTGTAAGCAGGTGACATAAGCTCTTTGGTTCCAAAATAAAGATAGCAGAATCTTTTTTTTTTTTTAATGATGCTCAGTGACGCTCAGGGGTTACTCCTGGCTATGCGTTCAGAAGTCGCTCCTGGCAGCACGGGGGACCATATGGGAACCGGGGGATCGAACCGTGGTCCGTCCTAGGCTAGCGCAGGCAAGGCAGCAGGCACCTTACCTCCTGCGCCACCTCCTGGCTCCCAAGATAGCAGAATCTTTTTTTTTTTTTTTTTTTTTTGGTTTTTGGGTCACACCCGGCAGTGCTCAGGGGTTACTCCTGGCTCCATGCTCAGAAATTGCTCCTGGCAGGCACGGGGGACCATATGGGGCACCGGGATTCGAACCGATGACCTTTTGCATGAAAGGCAAATGCCTTACCTCCATGCTATCTCCCGGGCCCCAGATAGCAGAATCTTAACTGTTTGTCCCTCCAGCTCATCCGAGAGACTTATGGTTCTAAAACTGAGCAGGGAGCAACATATTTTTGTTTGTTTGTTTATGTTTTGAGGCCACATCTGGTGATGCTCTGGGGTTATTCATGCATGGCTCTATACTCAGAAAGCACTCCTGGCAGGCTCAAAGGATCATATGCAATGTTGGGGATCGAACCCAGGTCTGTCTCAGTTCAGCTGCATGCAAGGCAAATGCCCTACCTCTGTGCTATCACTCCAATCCTGCAGCATCATTTTGCAAGACTGTTCCTTCTCTTATCCCTGAGCTCCAGGCCTTTGTCTTAGGACTTACTAGACTGGGGACCAAGAGCATGGTTGGACAGCCCAGATCCCAAGAATGCCAGTCCTTTCATCCCAGAGACCATACCTGAAGGGCGAGCGAGAAGGGTGACCCAGCCACAAAGATGGGGCATAGTAGGAGAAGTGTGTGCAGAAACTCGAAAGCATCCCTTTGAATTTTCTGCTCACCACCCTGCCCTGTACAAACACCCCAAGAAATCCCCTGAGTCAGACACTTTCTGAGATTCTGCGTCTGGAATATTTGCTTCTCTATTGAAGCATTAGCCAGTCAAAACAAGAAGTGTCTTTGGGATTAAGCTCTCCTCACTAATAACCCTAATGATGTGAACACATAGTATGACACAACATCTGGGGGGAATGCAGAGCTGCTTATTCATACATGCATGTGCACCACAGCCAGTGTTGTCTTCTGGCTCACTTCTCCTTTCTTTCAAAAAAAGAAATGTGAGTAAGCTAATTTGTAGGAATATCTCAGAACCCTATTCCAGTAAACACAGCGATGGTCAACAGAAAGAAAGGAAATTATGGCTGTGAGTGCAATCTTACTGAAATCTTAATCAGGCTTCTCCCCTGTCCCTTATCACCAAGTAGTAACCGGAATTTAATTTGCTCACATGGTATCTACTAATTTTTTTGCTAGAGTTAATTTTTCTACAAGATTCTTTCACTGGAGGGGATGAGTAAGAGGGAGAGTTGGCATTAATTGCTTCATCAACTGTACGTGTGAGTCATCTCCCACTTGCCTTATTAATTCAGTTGGAAGGAGGAGAAATGTTATCTCTGGTTCCTGAGGCCAGCTTGAGCTTTAGCTAACTAGGATACTCCCTCCGAGGGACCCATGATCCTACTTTCATTCACTTACTACGGAAATGAAGAGATAGCGCATCTCATTATCCTTGCATGCCTATGTGGATGGCCACTCTGCCGTACCCTGCCAGGTTTATCTGAGATCAGATCCAGACAGGATGTTCTCCCTGGAAGGCATCTAATTGCAAGTGGTCGTTCTTTTTCTTCTTTCTTTCTTTCTTTCTTTCTTTCTTTCTTTCTTTCTTTCTTTCTTTCTTTCTTTCTTTCTTTCTTTCTTTCTTTCTTTCTTTCTTTCTTTCTTTCTTTCTTTCTTTCTTTCTTTCTTTCTTTCTTTCTTTCTTTCCTTTCTTCCTTCCTTCCTTTCCTTCCTTCCTTCCTTCCTGCCTTCCTTCTTTCTTCTTTTCTTTCTTTCTTTCTTTCTCTTTTGTTTTTCCTTCTTTCCTTCCATTCTTCCTTCCTTCCTTTTCTTTTTTGCCAGAGTTGGAACTGAGGTGACTATATTCTAGGCAAATGCCTCATTCTCTGCACTATTTCTCCAGCTCTTAAAGCTTCTTCTTAGTGATAATAAGTTATTAACATTAGAAATCTCTATTTTAAGATTAGTATTTTTAGTTTCTTTATGAAAATTCCACCTATTTTCTAATTATTAAAATTCTCTCCTAGAAGCCTTTTTGTTTCATGATAACATTGGAGTCTATGATTATTTCAAGTAAATTTTAATATATAACATAGATGTAAAGGTCTGGATTCAATTCTTTTTTGTGTTAGGGGAGAGGCTGCTTAGGCCACACTCTGGTTCTTGGTGTCTTGCTCAGGAGTGGGCACTGGTGGTATTCAGGCAGGCATGCTGATCTTGTATATAGTGGACTGCTAAAATCATTTATTGATAAACTTATTGATTAGTTATTGACAAAGTCGGTTATTGATAAACAATAAATTATTATGCCTATTCCTTATCTTTAGGAGGTGTCAATAGAGGAAAGCATAAGTAGGATGGTTAGCTTTTCAGTTACAGGTTGAAGAGGTAGTACAGTGGTTAATTCCTTGCAGTAATGACTTGCAAATTGATTCCAGGTACTGCATACATTTTCTTTTTTTTTCCTGTTTTCCTCAGGGTAGTTTGTTTATAACAGCAATGAATTATAATTTTTATATTGTTTTCTTTCAGCCTCTAATTAGATGTCATATTTTTCCTATATTAGGTGAATTACTTAGATTTATTTATGTATTTATTTATGTTGTTATTTTGTTTATTTTTGGGCCACAACCGGTGACACTCAGGGGTTACTCCTGCTATGTGCTCAGAAATTGCTCCTGGCTTGGGGAACCATATGGGACACTGGGGATTGAAACTGTGGTCTGTCCTAAGTCAGCTGCATGCAAGGCAAACTCCCTACCTCTGTGCCACCACTCTGGCCCCTACTTAGAGTTTTAAGCTTATTTGTTTTTTTTTTTTGGTTTTGGGGCCACAGTAGGTGGTACCCTGAGAATGTTGTTGACTCTGTCCTCAGGAATGATGCATGGGGATACTCTGGTTGGTTGGTCTTAAATACAAAAATCACCTTAATTTTTAGCATAACAATAAGTTATATCTGTCTTATTGCCTAGTTCTTGATTCTTTTTGAAGCTCACTAAGTATTTTTGCAAATATATCTGCTCATTAAGGGCATTTGTCTTGGAGCTGAAAGACAGCAAAGGGCTTATGTGTATGTCTTCTATTGGAAGGACAGAGCAGGAGAGGATTCTACTTGGGGATACTATAAACCAGGACCCCACTTATTCCTGGAGAAAAGACATCCAGCTTGCCTTTGGGTAAACAGGGTTCACACATCTGCAGCTGATGTTCTTTTTCTCCTTCTGAGTCTTTAGTGCCTTCTTCAAGAACTCCCCTGAAAACATGTGTCATTTTAAACTTCTGTCATTCAGTGACCATGACTCCAAGACGCATCAGCCTCTAGCTTAGGCAGCTTCCTTATTTTCTTTGGAACCAAAAGTGACACTTGTACTTTTCAGGTTTATTCTTCTGTCAAAGCAGAGAATATAATTGATGTAAAGTGACCTTCTAGGCAGACAAGAGACCATCTGAAGGGCTAGGAGTGTCCAAGTTAGGGTAGCAGATTTTGAAAGGCTTGTAATAGGCATGAGAAAAGCTGATGACATTAATCTGAGACTCATCTATGCACAATTGCTCCTTAGCACTTCATTCTTTTCCCTTCCAAATTCCAGTTACTCAATATCTTATTGGAGTTTTATTGACAGGGTTAAATATGAAAAAAAAATCAGGTAAAGTCCCTGGTATAGATTCTGGTATGAAAATGTTAAAAGAAAAGAATACAGACTTATATTTTTTTCGGGGGGGGGAAGCACACCAGGTGACACTCAGGACTATGCACTCAGAAATTGCTCCTGGCTTGGGGGACCATATGGGATGCTGGGGGATCGAAATGTGGTCCGTCCTAGGTCAGCGCATGCAAGTCAAATGTCCTACCACTTGCGCTACCACTCCGGCCTCAACATAGACTTATAGTTCTGCCTCAAAAATCTGTATGAATGGATGTGGGGAGACAATACTGACCTTGGAGGAAGAAGGGTTTTATTGGTGGTGGTATTTGTTTTGCAGTAGAAGAGAGGGAAAAGTGTAATTATTTTATTTCCTAGTATTTTAAGTTTGAATTACCAGTGGAACATTTAGATAGCAAATAATTGGGTATATAAATCTAGAGCTGAGAGAGAAAGGGACTCAGAGGGAAGCTCAGAGTAAAACTCCAGGAGGCCTCCTAGCAGGAAGTGATGAGTAAGAAAGAAAAACCCCTTGATGAGCATCATTGGGGGTGAAGGGAGAAGGTCCCTCTTAGGGGACAGCTTGGATTCTTGAGAACTTGTTTGGTGGTTCTGGCAGGAGAGCGCAGTGACTTGGTACCCCTCAACTGAGGAAACATCTGTCTCTGTTCTGAGAGGACCACCTTTGAGACAGAGAAGGCTTCTCAAGAGACATGGGGAAGTGAGGTAAATCATAAGGGACCCCACCTAGTTAGCCAGATTGGCTGAATCCACCCTGTATTGGGGTGACAAATGTCATGGCTAGATTTCCCTGACATCCCAAAGGCTGAAATTTTTCCTGATATATAGGATCTTTCCAAAGGCTTTGATTAATTCTGGAACCTCTTATTTGAGCTCCAGAAGAGCCAATTCTCTCCTGCATCCCCTCTCTCTCATTTCCTTTAACTTGGTAAATATTTCCTGCCTCTCCAGTTGCTGTCAGTTTCTGTGCTGCCACAGAAGCCCCTTATATAAAGAGTCTCTGATCACTTCTGCTGGGGGCAGCTGGCAAATCCAGCCATGACTGTTATTTCTTCTGAGAAGTGTGTAGAACAGAACAGAAGAGACTTCTGCAGCAGATTTCAGAGGAGAAAGGGAATTACAGGCAATTTTCGGAGCTTATGCCCTGGGCTAGAGATAGGACAGCCGGTGAGTTGTTTGCTTTGCCCACAACTTGTCCAGGTTTCATCCCCAGCACCACATATGGTTCCCTGAACACTGCCAGGAGTGATCCCTGAGCAGAGTCAGGAGTGAGCTCTGACTAAGCCCCGTCTTGGGTGGCCTTACAGCTGGAGTTTTCCAAATGTGGAATACTTCAGACAAGCAATGGCAAGTGGGTAAGCAGAATGATCAAATCTGTCTAATCCAAGCGAGATAGGTGCCAGCCCACGTCTTTGGAATTTGTCTAGAGCATTGGGCAGATACTTGGAAGGATTCAGCTTTAGGACTGGAGAGTCCCATTCTTCTAAGTCTCTGTGTATGGGGCACCATAAAGGATCACCTGGTGGGCAGAGACACCAGAGACAAAATATCTAGACATGGCCAGATGATAGTGAAAGCTGCTCAGTATCTGTGGAGCACCTGTTTTGCTCTGTGTGCTAGGGATGCCTCCAGGGCCAGGAGAGGCAGACCTTTCATTCTCAAGGAAAGTGCATGGACATTGGTAGCACCATGGATGGAAGTCAGAGCTACACACATGCAAGGTCTGGGCTCTAGCACTGAGTTCCATCCTGGACCTTAGAGACAGTGCAGTGGAAGACAGAATGCACAGTAGAGAGATGTCTCAGGATATTTATTGTCTTAGCAGGCATTGGAGGGACTGAGAAGTAGAGGACCCTGCTTGGGATGACAATAGTACATGACTCCACTCAACATAAGTTGGAACCTAGAGCAGTATTTAGCCTGCATCTAGGTACAAGAGGCCTCAGAGTTCAGGAGTGGCCTTTGTAGCTACCTGGCTTGTAAACCAGATACTTCAAGTCAATGTCAAGGTTACTTTTTTGTTTGGGGGCCACATTTGTCAGTAATCAGGGCTTACTCCTAGTTCTGTGCATGGGGATTACTTTTGGCAGGTCTTAGGGGACAATATGGGTGCAAGGGATCTAATCTGGGTTGGCTGTACGCAAGGCAAGTAAGGGGGCACATAGTCCCCTCAAGTCACTGCTTTACCCTGCTCCATGATCTCAGTCTCTAGCTAAGACTGCAGAGACTTGACTGTTGAATCTCTCTTCCCAGGGCCTGGGGTTGGGGATTTGGGGATCGGGAAGGGTGAAGGCAGGCAGAATGCTGAATTTTTTTTTTTTACTAGCACTGTATCCAGCCCAACATCATTGATACAGCTCCCTGAGCCATCTTCATCCCACCAGGGATCCAGTTTGGAAGGCTTTCACAGTTGTTTGGCCAACCGGTGCTGTTTCCAGGTGGGAGAAGGGGACTGGAAAGAGTAGATGTAGCTGTCCCTCTTCCAAACTCCTGTAAAATCACCCCATGCACCATATCTCCAATCCCAGCTGAATGACTCTGAATCAGAGTTACACATAAAACAATCTGAGCCAGGCTGAGGTGAAACACATAGTCCGACCATCTTCTATCTCATATCTCCAGAAAGCTGTCTGCCAGAACTGTATTTATTGAGTACAGAGACCCACCCCCAGGTGAGGCAGTAAGGACATAATAAGGGCAGATAGCTCAGCCTATCCTGAACCTGTCCTGCCCAGGTTTACCTATAAGACAATCTTTGTTTTGGTTGAAAACAAGTTGTAAACAAACAAGTAAGAAGAAACTAGGGATGTTCTTTGTTTTGGGTAAAATAAGCTTGTAACTCAACACACACCCCTCCATCCTTTGACCCTGAAATGCTGAGAGAGCCAAGGTCAGATTTCTGGATTCACCTGTTTCTATTGCTCAGTGAGATGGAATGGGGTCTTATACTCCTTAATTTACCCCACAGTGCTTAGAGAGCAAGAAATGAAACGTCTTTAGGTCTAGATTTGCAGAGAAGTTTGGAAATTACTAAGCGCTGACCATGAAGTCCTGTGACTGTGTAGCTTGGCTGCCTTTAGTGCAAACTTCAAGTTACATAGCTCCGACATAGCTCTGGAATCCAAGCCACTGTCTTTGCCCCGTATACCCTTTGGGGTGCCTGCAGTAGATTCACTTTTTTTTGTATGTGGTTTTTGGGTCACACCCGGCAGTGTTCAGGGGTTACTCCTGGCTCCATGCTCAGAAATTGCTCCTGGCAGGCACGGGGGACCATATGGGGCACTGGGATTCGAACCGATGACCTTTTGCATGAGAGGCAAATGCGTTACCTCCATGCTATCTCCCGGGCCCCAGTAGATTCACTTTTAAGGAAGCACTTTACATGTTAACCATGCTCTCGCCAACCCTCTGCCAGAGTCGCATCTTGTTGGCAAGGCGACTTCAAAGGAAAAAGTGCAGAAAGAGCCGAGCCAATGTGGGAAGGAAGCACTTCTTTGGGTAAAAGTTTCGAGTGCTGGAGAAAAAGAGGTGTTGAAAGGACATTTACTTTCCTCACTTCAGAGCATCTGGTTTTTATTCTTTAGAGAGACGCAACACCTCAAACTCATGGCAGTCCCCAGGCATTTGCAAGCGTTGGAGGTTTTGCTCACACAGACTTTTGGAGGGAATGTGGTGAAGGCACAGAGAGATTTGTAGGCCTTGACTGATTGATCTCTAGAATGACAGCCCATTTGGGTACGGAAGGAGTGAAGGATGCAGAGAAGTCAAGCAATGCTCGTGAAACTGCAAATTACTTCTCTCCTCCTGAAACTGCAGAGTTGAGCCTCAAGATCAATTGAACTGGATGATTTTTTGTTTTGTTTTGTTTTTTTGTTTAGTTGTTGGTTTGGGGGGACCACACCCGCCTGTGTTTAGGGCTGACTCTTGGCTATGTTCAGGGATCACTAATGGTGATCAAGGAAGTCTTTGGGATGATGCTGGAATTGAATGCATATCAGATGCATGCAAGACAAGCATCTTAGCTCCTGTACTATTGCTTTGATCCAACTTTTATTTACACTTTCTATTTTATTTGCTTTTTGAGCTATACTCCTGGCAGTGCTCCAGTGAGCATATGGGGATCAAACTACAGTCTGCCATATGCAAGGCAAACGCCCTCTGCTATCATTTTGGCCCCAACATTTTTTTTTTAAATTCAGTGCCCACCTCCAGAACATTCCTACAGTGTAGGCTCTATGACATTCTCACCCTTTTTTAAATGTAGGGCAGGGCTTTAAAAAATATTTTTGTGGGTTTTTTTTGAGGAGTGGGAGACACACCCGTTGGTGCTCAGGTGTTGGTTACTCCTTCTCTGTGCTCAGAAATCACTTCAGGCTCAGGGGACGATATGGGATACTGGGGAGAGAACCCATGTCCATCCTGGGTCAGCCATGTGCAAGGCTCTACCACTGTGCTCTATCACTCCAGCTCCTAAAAAATATTTTTGAATTGTGGCAACTGTTATTGGCATGCACTTTGGTGGCACTAAATACATTTATGCTTCTGTTCATCTTTACCTTTCTATAGTGACCATTTGCATTTTGGGCTTAGTTTCCCAGACAGAGAAAACCGAGAAAGGAAAGGCATCAGTCCTGCAGCTGAGCATAATAGACTCACTGTTTGGATTAAGGGGTAGGGCCCCAAAAGAGAGCGCTGCGGATAGGGCACTTGCCTTGCATGCAATGGATCCTAATGAGATCAACAGCACCACATAAAGTTCCCCCAACCCTGCCAGGAATGTTTGTGGAATCCAAAACTAGGAGTAGATCCTGAGCACTGGTGGGAATTATGCCCTCTAAAAACAAACAAAAAAAATAGGAGAAATCATGTTAAATCTTATCTGTTTTCTCCTTTATCCATTTGCCAAGCCAAGCTGTGCCCTGTTCCTAGAGGTTATAGCGAGAACTTGAAAGTAAGGGAGTTTAAGGAGGTCTTTCTCATTCTTTCCCCTTTTCAGGTGAAGGAAATAAAAGGCTGGAAGGGACAGTGGCCTGCTTAGCTGGACCATGGCTGAGCTGAGTCTGGAGTTCAGGTGCTCTGAGCCTTATGCCCAGGGCTAGACGGTGTTAGGTTTCAAGATGCATTGTAAATTCGCCAGTGATTTATTTTAAGCTCTCTCTCTCTCTCTCTCTCTCTCTCTCTCTCTCTCTCTCTCTCTCCTATATAGCTGTGTCTTCATGTTGGAATTTGTTTAAAAGGAGAATATCATAGGGGTGGAGCACAGCACAGAGGGTAGGGCATTTATCTTGCAAGCAGCTAACCTGGGTTTGGTTCTGGCATCCCCTATGATTCCATGAGTTGACCAGTAGTAAGAGCCCGGAGCAACCTTTGAGCGCTGCCAGTATGGCCAAAAATTAAAAAATAAAAACAAAAAGAGAGGAGAAAAATCACATCATTTATTTGTGCCATCCTAGCTGCCTTTCTTACCCCTTTCAGTGGGCCTATCCCCATCAAGTCCGTCTACTTCCTCCACTCCCATTTGCTTTGCCGATTGTCCTAAAACCCAAGTTGGCGAGCGATAGTGGTTTTCCAAAGCTGGAATTTTATCCCATTTCTTTTCCTTCTCCAGCTCTGTTTTTCACTTTATAAATTGGGTGAAAACTCACTGCAGTCAAAGCCTTAGCAACTCCAAACCAGAGTCTGCTTACAGGGCTAATCTGCTTTTTCTAGGCCTTTCAGCTTCTCCAGCCTTGTAGTGAGTATTTTTCAACTCCGCCTGCAGCCTTGGAGGTCTTGCAGGAGGTGGAGAGGAAGCTGGGGTATATTGTTTGGGTCGGCTATGGCAACCAGAGGCAGTAAAAGGAACTGGCCTTGCTCTCTGCTGCTGTGTAGCAGATCAGGACTCAGCTGTCTTCTTGCTGGACACCAGACAATCTGATCTCTGGTAGGTGAAGCTGGGACTTGCCTCCCCTCTCCTGCCCTCCTTTGATCACGCCTTCAGCCAGTGAATAGGGATGAGTATGAAGGGGTGCTGGGAAGGAAACACTGCAAAATGTATACCAAGAGGAAACATAATAAGCACAGAGGCAGCAGCACCGAGGGTGTCTGCTGTAGCTAAGTTACAAACAAGCCCATTTCCAAAGCACCATGATCCAGCATTCTTGCAGGGAAGGGCCCTCAGTAAGCCAC
>PVKC010047643.1:0-11036 GCA_004027635.1 Crocidura indochinensis | reverse complement strand
TTCTTCTTCTTCTTCTTCTTCTTCTTCTTCTTCTTCTTCTTCTTCTTCTTCTTCTTCTTTCCTGCAGCTCTCAGGGGATACTCCTGGCTCTGTGCTCAGAAATTGCTCCTGACAGGACCATATGCCATACGGAATGCTGGGAATTGAACCCTAGAACATCCTGGGTTGGCTGCATGCAAGGTAATTGCCCTACCACTGTGCTGTCTCTCTGGTCCCAATCTAGGCTCCTTTAGTATTGTCTTGGTATATCTGGAATGCAGTATGGAGTGTAGTACAGTGTCTAAATTGAGTGAGGCCTTTGAATATTCTGTCCTAAATTAAATGATGACAAAGTCCAATCTGGATAAAAGAGTTTATGTGTTTGTGTGTGTGTGTGTGTGTGTGTGTGTGTGTGTGAGAAAGAGAGGTGAAGGAGAAAGAAGTTCTATTACTAAGATTCCTATATTTATGTGAAAGCAAATACATTCATAATTACTACTATTCACAAAATGGGACAATTTTCTCTTTCTTTCAATATCTTGACAATGGTATATATAACAAATATTCATGAACAGAGAAATGGAAGCTATCGTTATTTTGGTGGTTTATTTAAGCTAATCTTTTCATGGGATAAAAACTAGAGAATTGATCTATGGAGTATATTTCTGAGAACTGATATGAAACTTGAGCAGAGGTTATTTTATGACATCAATGGTTATATGTTGCTTTTTGTGACCTGGTGTGGTAGAGAATATTTGACTGGGAATAAGGTGATAGAAAATGAGTCTTTAAAATGCCAGTGAATAAGGAGTTCTGATATGTAGTCTGGCCCTAATATTCTATGATACCTGTTTAGTCTTTAAAGTAACAAGGATTATACTCAAGTGGTATTGACAAGAGTCATAACAGAGCTTTTGGGGCACCATCTTTTGCTGGACTTCACAACATTCTGGGAAAAGTGACATATCTCGTGGAAGAATCTTGAGCTTCTCTCATTTTCCATCATTCTGAATGGGCCTGAGAAACAGTCATGGACAGTGCTAACAATTTAACAAGTCCAAATAGTTAGCAGTAAAGTGAGCTTTCTTTCTTTCTTTCTTTCTCTTTCACATGTTGGGACACCTCATTGTGCCAATGTTACTAGATGGGTCACATTGCGGCCAGTAATATGTCTATGTGGGAGAAAGAGTTTTCTTGTATAGAAGCATGATGTTAAGTGCCAGATGAGGGAAGTAGAAAATGGGGGTTATCAGTTTACCCAGTTACTAGTGGAAGATAGAACCTGTGTTGTATACCCTGAGCATACCCCTCACCATGCCCCATTATTTCCTCTGCAGTCTCTGAGTAACTCTTTGTTGAGTGCTGAACGTTATGAGATATTCCACTACTTGATGAGAAGGCTAACATGCTGTCTGTAGAACAACCTCACATGATTGGGAGGGTGAGGATGTTAATCACTGTGTAAATATCTGAGTAATTACTGTGCTGGCAGCGTTTTTAACACCAGTTGTCCTGAGAGTGTGGGGTAGCTTGTTCTTACCGGTTATGTTTCATCGAGGCATAATAGCTGGCTGACTTCCATGATGTCAGAGGTTTTCCTTTTGTTCTGTTTCCTTTTTTTCTCTCTCTCTGTTTGGTTCTGTTTTTCATAAAAGTCAAGTATAAAGGAACTGGAGAGAAATTACAGCAGATAGAGCACTTGCCATGCATGTGGCTGACCTGGATTCAATTCCCAGTACCCCATGGTCTTCCAAGTGTTGCTAGGAGTGATCCTTGAATAAAGTGTAAGGAATAAGTCTGGGCCTGCCCCCTCCTCAAACAATAATGAAATTTGGATGTACCTGTGCGCTGATAGATAGCAAAAACACCCTGGGGTCTTCGTTGTTGCGTTTAGAAGGGGCTCCATGACCCAGTCAAGCATTATCAAGATCCCTGCAGTGGTGAAAGAATTGCCAGGAAGTCATCAATCCTGGTTCTGATCTTCACAGGAATCACAGTGCCATGAATCCTTCAGTTCAGGTTGAAAGTCTTAGTAGCTTTCCAGAGGCAGTGGGGGAACCAGAGATGGGTAGATGGGTGGAGGATGAAAGCATCAGGGAATTTCAAATAGGACAGCACTACCATGGGAAAATGACTGATGTCCTCTTTTGTGGGATAGACAGAAAAATTGGTGAACAGAGATTTCCCAGCATGTCAAAATATGGACTGTGAGTGTCCCAGGAAGAATATAGGATGGACAGTCTGATCCTAGCTACAGATATCCTTAGGGGTAGGCTATCTTAGGTGTAGGTAAAATCCTCCAGTCAAGAAAGAGGTGGCAGCTCTCTTCAAATCCATGATATGCTCTGCTCTTTTTTGTTACATGGCAGAATAGATTGAGAGAGACAACTTTGGTTGGGTCCTTGTTCCACATTTCTTGGGTATGATAGGAAAAGAGTAGTGAATGAACTCTTGTTGGAAAAAATGTTCAAGTTAAAGCCACATGGTCATTTTGATTGTCTTTTAATTTCCCCACCCCCAAACTTAAGAATTAAGTCCTTCACCAGAAAACTTTGAGTTGCTGCTTTCTTGCACTATGTATATTGGTCACTATGTATTTTTCATTATGTAGTAAAGGTTAATTTATAGAACAAAGAGAAAGATACTTTGATGCAACTGTTTTAACAGAAAACATGTTTGGAGAGAGAATTTTGTTCTGTGAATTCTCTGTGTTGAAGTCCCAGTGTTTCTGGCTCATAGCTCTTGCATCTCTTTACTTCCTCTGAGAATGGTGGGATAGTGCTGGCTATTCTGAGTCTGCTGGGAGGTAAGTAGCTGAAATACAGTAGGTCCATGGGAAACATCCCTTCCTTTTCTTCCTTCTTGTCTATGAAGTCTCTTCTGTTCTAAACCATGGAAGCAAAATAAAACCCAAAACAAACAAACAAACAAAAAGCAGTACAATAAGTGTGGGAGCGGAATGTGTTTTAAATAAAAAGAGTACCCAATGGGAAGGAATGGATTATCTACAAATAGTAGCACCCAAACAAGGGCATGTAAGCCAAGAACTTTCCAAGAAATAGTCTGGAACTTTCTCTAGAAGACCTAGTACCACCTGGGTAGGATACCAAACACCTTGACTGTGAATGTAACGGAAACCATGAGCTCTTTGGGAGGCATGCCATTAGTCCTCAGAATGAAGCAAAGCTATTAACATTCATATTTATACTACTAATGAAGCTAATTAAATCTGCGATCTGAAACAGAGTCACTATGGACTGGAATACTTGGAGAGCAGAAGCTGTTTCCACAAGAACATGGCTTCCCTTGTTATTCTTCTCAGCTGGGTCCTTGGATGCTGCCATCAATGGTAGGGCAAGCAGATGACTAAGAATATGTCAGCCCTGCTATCGTTCCTCCAAGGCCTGGCAACTTCTTCCCCGTCTCCTCCTGGCTTCTTCCTTCTTAGCAGACATAACCCAGAAAATCCCTTGGGTCTTGCCAAATGGCACATGCTGGCTGGGAGACACCACCAGCCGGTCCCCACTTGCTTCCTAAAATGGAGGAGAAAGACAGATAGATAGATGATAGATAGATAGATAGATAGATAGATAGATAGATAGATAAACTCACACATTTAAGTTCTGAGGTGTGGGTGGTGGGTGGTGCTCTTCCCTAGGTCCAGCCTTTCCTTTGGCTTTTCCTTTATCTGAGTGTCCTCCATATAAGTGCTCTAGGCACAGTAAGAATCCATCCATATATCTTCTCTCAGTTGGGAGAACAGTGATGTCTTTGTTTCTGAAGCTAAAATGCCTCCTTCCTGAGCAGTGCCAGAACTCATCAGTGTCATGGAGGGCGACCCTATGTTGGAGTCCTTACAAAAAGTTTCTATTTTGGTCCAGGAAGACCCAGAGGGAAAGTCCTTGAAAGCCACCCTACCAGGCTGACTCATTTAAGGAGAATGATGAACTCATGGACTTTTTGGCAACAGGGAGAAGAGGGTAGGAATTAATAATGAAGAGTCCCCTGTAGGAGGAGCCCAACTTCTGAGTCACTGTTTTGTAGTATAATTAGATTTGGGCAAGTTTATCCATCACCCAAGCAACCCCTTTATTATAGCACAGGGTGCATGGAGCATTCAATGTTACCCTTAGCTCTTAGAATATCCCTATAGTTTATTCTCCCCAGCCCTGACTTTGGAAGAAACTCTGGCTCCTATTTCGGGAAACTGCTGGGGAGATTTGTTCATTTCCAGAGAACAAGAGGAAGGTGCTGTGTATCACAGATACCATATTTGTAATGAATATTAGGTATGCAGATTCCACCAGGGTGCTATCTTTTCTTTTTTACTTTTTTTTTTTTTTGGTTTTTGGGTCACACCCGCCAGTGCTCAGGGGTTACTCCTGGCTCCATGCTCAGAAATTGCTCCTGGCAGGCACGGGGGACCATATGGGGCACCGGGATTCGAACCGATGACCTTTTGCATGAAAGGCAAACGCCTTACCTCCATGTTATCTCCAGGGCCCCTATCTTTTCAAAAGATGCAATATCAGGGGCCGGAGTGGTAGCGCAGGGCATAAGACGTCTGCTTTGCATGCAATAAATGGACCACAGTTCAATCCCCAGCGTCCCAGCAATTTCTGAGTGCATAGCCAGGAATAACCCTTAATCGCCACCTGGCGTGGCATAATCCCCCCCTCCCCAATGCAATATCAACTAACTTGACTTCACCATAAAATGGACCTGGCTACAGGGAGCTTTGGGAGGTCTTTGGAAGTGAGTTAGGATCTGGGCAGCACTTGGAAGAAGGTTAATGGCTTTTCATTTAGCTGGGCAATCCAAATAGGCAGGTAAATGGGAAGATCCAGACAAGAAAACCATAAATATGGAAAGGTCACTGTAGTTTTTCTCATGAGGGTGTTTGGTTCTTTGTTTAATCTTATGATATTAAATTTTGACCCAAAGTATAGTTGCCCTACAACCTTCCCATTCCTCCCAGTGTCCTAAGCACTTGGCAGGGTGGATCTCTGATGATGGCTCTGAGAAAGTAATTGGGAGAGCACATAATCAGAGGTGAGCTTCAGCTTTGGCCTCCCTCTATGCCCACTCTTTATTACTTTATCATGTCCAGACTTAATTCCTCATCAACTTCTGCTTACAAATATTTTGTTGGTTGTTTTTGGTTTTAGTTTCATACCCAGCAGTACTAGGTGGTTACTCCTGGCTCTACACTCAAGAGTTATTCCTGGTGGGACTCAATGCCATATATAATGGTCTTATGTTTTGAGTCCAGGTTGGCCACATGCAAGGGAAGTGCCCTACCCAGTGTACTATTGTTTTGTCCCTATGCTCTCCAAATCTTGACCTCCTCATTATTCATTGTCAGATCCATAATTTCAATGTGCTGCTTTCCAAAATTAGCAGACTTACAAAGCACAAATTCTTGGAAAAGATCTCATTCTTCACACCTACCCTTATGGGTACTATTCTTAGTGATGGAGCATAGTTGGGTAGCAGGTGAGAGTCGATTCTTCCCATTTCCCACCAGCAGCTTATACAGACTTTCCAAATTTCCATAAAAGAGATAATGCTGCATGTGAAGAAATGTTACAAATGCTATAAGATCGTTACAATGATTAAATGTACTAAATTCACCTAGCAAAAGTAGGAAAATAAGCTATGAAATCCAACTCTGCTCTCAAATGCCTCTAAGCGGAGAAGGCTTCCAGGACCCTGGAGAGGGCATTAGATTCTCTGGACATGGAGCAGGGAGGAAGAATGAGAAGGTTGATCCTTGGAATGAGTTCCTGAACCCCCAATAAGAGACTTGTGTTTAGAGGACAGGGCACACAAGGCAAAGCCTTAACATCCCTGGGAAGAAGGTCACTCTGCAGATTTACCTAAGGGACAAGCTGCTTCCTTCTGGATGCATTCTCCAGCCTGTGCCCCATCCTCCCAAGCTTTGAATCTCTTCTCTCACACTCCCACCCTCATACCCCCAAGCCCCTCAACACTTCCATGAAGACCCCCCACCAGCAGCCTGTCCCTTTTGCAACTGAGTGCAATTAGGCCCTACCATACCTGCTCTCCTGGGACAGTTGTTGGTAGCAGGATTCAGTGAGAGGCTGGAGGAGGGAACCCTAGACCTTTTTTTGCATATCTCCCCGAGTACTCACCTAGGTTACCCGTTGTTGCTTGGTGCTTGTTGTTACCACCCTACCTCCCAGCCTCCCTCACTCTTCCTTCTGTGGGTCCAGGAGTGCACCATTGAGGGTAGGGAGCAGGTGCAGCATGAGGAGGAGCTGGGGGAGCCCATTATCACTCAGCACACACATGTTGTTGCTAATTAGCATCAGGCCAGGAATTCAAACATCCTCCCTTCCCAAACACCAGTCAGAACTAGTAAAGACTGTGCAAGAAAAGGCCACAGCAGAACATTTGAATAACCTGGTCTGGAGCCTTGGCATCAGACACTGACAGCTGTCAATCAGACATGATGACTTTCAGATTGTGGTGTGAGACACATTCATTTGTCATGAAAGCAACTTAGAGGGTTGTTATCAGTATTTGATTTTTTAAAAGGGAAGACCTGTAACTCAGGTCAAATGTAAATGCAATCTCTGTGCACACAGGTGTCCTAGACTGAAACATGTTTCTGAAAGTAAATTCCCTTCTGTGTTGTTCTCATGCTCCTGCCCTTCAGCAAATTCTCCCTGTGACCTGGACTGCATACCAGTTACTGCTACTTCTCTTTCTGGTTTTAGGAACTTGGTGGCCTGACTCAGGTCATCAAGGTTATTGAATTCTCCTAGTAGGAAAGAATTTAGAAATCCTGTATCTTCCAGTTAGAGTTGGCTCACTGTATTATGTCCTCCAATTAGAGTTGGTTTACCTCTTCTTATTGACTTTCCTTCTTAACATCCCAGAGGACAGAGAGTGAGAGAGAGGCTTTCTTCTATCACTGTGGACCAGGTCTTAGGAACCAATGAGAAAGAGGTTGTGTCCTAGCCCAAGAACCTTTCAACATTAAAATGTCCATTTCCAACCTGGTTGTCTGTGGTTATGCATAAAGAACTGGGAAATCTTTTCCTTATTGAAAGTGAAAACACTCCCTTCCCTAAGCAGAGAGACATTCCAGAGCTTTAGGAACATTCTCTTCTTTCACAGTGAACTTTCTACTAACAAGAGGGACATTTGAAGGAATTTTTGAAATCACCATTATACATCAAGCTCTTGAATAAAATTGCCTGGTTCATGGTAATTATAATGATGATAAGTTGTGTGCTGGGCAACATGATCTAAACCCTGCTATTCAAGGACCTATTTTCCTTATATGTCATTTCTCTCAGAGTCTTGAGTTTTGAGAATCTAGGGGTCACATGAAGTGCAGTCTTGCTAGATTCCCATGGAAAATATCATACAATCCATTGAGGTTCAGCACCTTACTCAGAGTTCCTGTAAATTCTGAGCAAGGAATTCGGAGCTCAGAGCTTCCTTTACTCTGGTTGGATGCAAACACTCACTACAGGCTGTAGATTTCCTTTTCCTGGAAGGATGGGAGGAAGGCACTAATTACCCATACCCCTCCCCTGCAACCTGATTATACTGCATCCCCTCTCCCAGTCCTAGGACATGGAATATATTGGGTCCAGAACTTCTGATTGGAAGAAAAGGAGAAGTAGGGCCAGGCATGATGACAGCAGAAGAGCTGGATGCTGAGGTCAAGTTATTGGGAAATTTAATGGCTGAGTGAGCACCTTCCTAGACCCTAAGAGAAAAATGCTCCTGACAACTCTCCATAGACATGAGGCAGGCAGCATTGAGCTCAGTTCTCCCCTTGGTGAAAGCCTGCGCAAGAGTCCCTGCAAACCTGGACTGGGCTTCCTGCTTCCACTTGGTTAGTGATTCTAAAGGGGAAGGTTAGAAAATGTGTGCCAGTAGTGGGTGAAGTTGATGAAATCAATGTTGGGGAGGGCTCCATCCCCATATTCTTCCTAACCACTCTCAACTGAGCTCTCAGGGCTGCACCTCTATCTCTCCCCCACTGTTCCTTCTGTGTGTGTTTCATTCCTGCCATGATGGCAGGAGGTCACAACTCAGGGAAGGTGGCAGCGGTCCTCAGGAATATGGCCCAGGAGCTGTTGCATAGACAGGTGGAGCATCCCTTCAGATCCACTTCCTCTGCCCACCGAAACTTCCAGTCTGTCTTGACATGAGTGGAAGAGCTATAAACCCAAAAAATGTCTGATAGATCCAGGCAATAATCAGAATTGAGAGGACCCAACTGACCTCTACGAAAATACTATGTTAGACAGAGGGCTGCCCTTTCTGCCCTCTCTTTACAAAATGTCCTTCACTTCCTGGGGTGAATTAGGGTGGCTGGTGTTCTGAGTCACATGACAAGGTGCATACTTGGATCAAACCCATCCATTCAGTTGATTGACCCAAATCACCATGTCTGCCAACCCAGACCCTTGATCTGAGGCACTGAGCTGTGTTCTTACATGTGGGCCAACAGTCGGGCCCCCAGTCCCTGACTTCTCTACAGCTTGTATCTAGTAAGATCTAGATCTCAGAGATTCAGATGACTAGATCTCTAGCCTTCTGCAATGTGCTGGAGATACACCCCAACTGCTCTGCTGTTTCTTGACCTGAGGCTCATTTATTTTGACAGGAGTGGATTACAATACTGATAAATAGCTTCTCATTCACATTAAAATATCACCACCCCTATCACCAGTTTATTTTTATATTTAATGATAGATATCATAGCCTTTACTTCTCTGAATCTTATTCCCAGGAAATGGCCAAGTCTCACTTGAGAAGTAGTGACTAGGACAACATGTGCCGGCCACCTACTGAGGGTGATCCAGCCATAGGAGATCACAAAGTCCATCTAAATGCCTGTCCCATATCCTCCAAAAGGAGGATAGCCTATACTCCTAGGGTCTCTTCCCAGCTTTATCTGCTCCTCATCACCCTTCAAGTGTCCTCTCTGTGACTGCCCTGAAAGTTGGTGTAAACCCCAAGCCCTTCGGGTCTCTCCTATCTCAACATCTCTGCTAAATTTTATTTATTTACATTTATGTGAATTTCAAATTTTAATATATAATTTAATAATATATATTTCTTTTTCCCTTTTAAATACCTTGATTTGTATTATTGTTATTGAAAGGATATCATATATTTTACTTTATCTTTTTTCAACTAATAGTTCTTGTCCCGAGCTATCATTTCCACTATCATTGTCATAGTGGTCCTCGTTTGCCCTAACTAAACTCCCCTGCATTTGTGGCAAGCTTTCTGCTATGGATTGATCCTCCTGGCCCTCATTTCTATTGTATTTTGATATTAATACCATACCATGTCTTTTTTATATTCCACAAATGAGTGTAATCATTATATATCTATCCCTCTCCCTCTGGTTTATTATGCCAGCATAATACTCTTCATATCAATCCATGTATAAGCAAATTTTATGACTTCATTTTCCCTAACAGCTGCATGGTATTCCATTGTGTGTATGTACCAATTCTTTATTAATTGTTCTCAGGCACTTGGGTTGTTTCCAGACTGGCTATTGTAAATAGTACTGCAATGAACATAGGAGTGCAGAGGGCTTTTTATACATGGTGTTTGGGGGCGCCTAGAGAATATTCCTAGAAGTATTGCTGTATTATATGGAATTATATGTATTATATGGAACCACAATTTCCAGTTTTTGAGGAATATCTGTCTATATTGTACTCCTAAAAGGCTGGACCAGTCTATATTCCTACTAACAATGAATGAGAGTCCTTTCTTCCCACATACTCATCATTGCTCTTAATCCCAGCCATTCCCCTCTCATCCTCCTTGGCATATTGTGCTGTCATTTCTTTAGAAACACCTCTGAGGACTCGACTTTGTGCTCCACCCCTCACTCTTGCTCCCTATATACCCAGAGAGCTTTATGCATGACAGCACTGGGCTTTAAAACACAATGCAAGGTCTACTGAGTCTCGGGCTCAAAGATAAACCCCCTCTAAAAGAAAACCCCTTTTGATTTAAGTACCTTCATATTCTGCACTTCATTTGTCCCAGTACTCAACTCAGATATGCCCTGCCTTTATAGAAGCTTGAACCATTTATTTGGAGAGAATGTCAGCATGCTCCTTGGATTGAAAGACAAAGTATCTTCACAAGGCAACTGGTTCCAAGGCACAGCTGGTGTATGAAGCCAGATTTGGGGTGACTTGTGGGGTCCCCCTCATCCATTCACCTTACCCAATAGCCAGAGACCAGGAGCCAATTTATCTTTAGCTCAGGAGAACGACTGGTGCAAAGGGCTTGGAATTGTTATTATTTTGGTAATTAACAACAATTCAAGGCTGAGACCTGTTATGCAAACACAGAGAAGCAGCTGGAATTGGCTCCAGGCTCTTAAGCTGATGTTGCCACAATTAAGCTTTGCACTTAATCCAGTTTCTGGCAAGATTTTGTGATTTTGTGTGTCAGTCTGGTGTGTTAGTCTCTCTCTAGTTTCTGGCCTGGTTGTGTTTGTTAGACCCTGGGTTGCTGGGTTGCAGGGGCCAGCACCATGCAACAAGCAAGCATGAGGGCCGACCACCCTTGGGTACATTCTTGGAAGGATCTCACAGACCCCTAGTAAGAGAGGGAAAAACACATGCAAAAATATCAAGGAACTCTCAGAGATTATGAATAGGATACAGTGGGAGAGAGGGTGGTGGTTGGGATGTCTCAGACAGGGAAGGCAGCAGAGAGTCAAATCTGAAAATTAGCTGATGATAATGGAATGCTATATCCAAGGTTCAGACCCTATCTACACTGAAGGCACAGGGAGTGTCCCTAAGCCTGGGGAACAATAGCAGATGCCCCCAAACTTGAACACGGACCATCTCCAGGGCCATACTACAGAGTTTCAGATTCCAGGAAGAAGTTGAAGGCAGTTCTTGGGTCTGATAAAAGATGCCAGAATTTTATTTTTTTTAAAAATAGTTTCTATTGAAACCTACCTAGAAAGATGTGAGGGGAGAATAGGGGAGAAGAGAGTGTTCAAGAGAAAGCACTGGCTTCTC
>PVKC010047642.1:0-11040 GCA_004027635.1 Crocidura indochinensis | reverse complement strand
ACCACAAAATATGAGAACCTGGAAGAAGTGGATAGATTTGTGGACTCATAACCTCCCAAGGATGAACCACGGTTATCTAGCATATTTCAACAGACCCTTCACTGTTGAGGAAATGTAAATGATAATCAAAAGTCTTCCCCAAAACAAAAGCACAGGCCCTGAAGTAACACTATGCAGCTGTGAGAGGAAATGAAGTCATGAAATTTGCTTATACATGAATGGATTTGGAGACAATTATGTTGAGTAAAATAAGTCAGAGTGGAAACTTGCACTGGTGAAGGGCTTGTGTGCGTTTTATGGCTGGAACCCAATTGCGAACATGTGTGTAACCATTGAGCTTAAATGAAGAAATTATTAAAAATAAGTATGCCTTATTTAATTATTTTAATTTTCAGGTTTATTACTTAAAATCTTTTTTATTCACTGCACTGTAATTTTCTGTAAATACTTCATTTGGAGATTAGTTTGGGAGTAAATTTATTTTTACTGAATAATTTAATGCTTTCAACCTTAATTAAACATCAGAATTACCTGAGTAACTTATTACATTACATATTTCTGGCCTCAACCAAGAATTTTTGATTAGGTAGTATTTACTTAGTGCCCTCAGAATTTACACCTTAACAAATGTATAAGTTATGCTGGTGTTGGCATCTCAGGGGCCCCACTTTGAGATTCCATATAAATAGAGTGATAGCTGGCAGGGAAAAAAAAACAAAACATATCCTTGATGTGAAACCATGTTAAGTCAATTTCCAGAATTCCTGCTTCTTAAGTGACAGCAATGAGACCCCAAGATAGGAAATGACCCAGTGAGTGAGCTAAACATACAAAGTGTCATCCAAAGAGCAGCCATCGGAATAATGACAGTAGGCATCTGAAATGCTGTCTCGGTGGCACTATGCCTATCCAGACAGCAATGATTTTGCAGTGACTTGTAGAGAAGCTTTGTAGAAGTATTCAAAACAATCAAGTGAATAACAGCTAAAAGAAAGGGAGTGTATAGCATTCAGTAGCCTAGAGTTTTGTCCCCAAGATTTAATGACTTTTGAGCACTGCAAGTGTGCTCCTCAGGACATTCCCTCCAGCAACACTAGATATTTTGCAATCAATAGGAATGCCCAGTTCCCAGAAAATACCTCAAATCAAACTTTAACTTGTAAAACCATGTTCTTTTTCTAGGTGTTGTCTTGCATTCATGCTTTTTAAGTTCCATGACACTCTCTTTCTCTGCAATCTTAGGCGATGTTCAGCCTTTGTATGGTGGAAAGTGGAGCTGATGAAGTGAGTTTACATGGTGTAACCAGCCTTGGCTTAAAACAGGCTTTGGAGTTTGCATACACAGGACAGGTATGGTACCAAATATATCTGAGTCTGAGGATTTTAATTATACCAAGAAAGAGATTAACTTTCATGTATGAGCTTTATTTTTCTTGCTATTTTATTCTTTTAAAATGTTATGTCCACTCATTTCTATAATTAATATTATAAAAAGTTAATTTGATTTTAAGTATATTCTAGTGAACATAGTATTTTGTTTGTAGCATGGGAACTTCCTGGAGTAAAATTTAAATACTTATCTGTCATGCTGTGCAAGAGTTTTCAAGGTAGTATAAATTTTTCCTATCATAAAAGTTCAATACTTCCATCATGATTTTAATGGCTTAAAACAAGACTAAAAGAATAAAAGCAACCCCAAATCTGTGTTGAGCATTTCACATCATGCTCTCCACTCATATCTCAGAGTTAAGGTCTCAAGCATTTAGTTAAAATGTGATGGTTTGCTAGCCAAATAATTTTAAAATTGATAAGGACCTTCAGAGAATTTCCATTTTCTTTTGAGACCAGCTCAGCTAAGTCATCCTGGTTGCATGAGCTTCTATAAAGGTTTACTCTTTTAGTCCATTTTTGTCCAACTTTTCTGTTCAGTATTTTTCTGTTAATTTAAGGGCCTCTTGGGAAGTTCTGTCCTGATAGATGAGAGTCATTTATATAATAACACATTCTTATTATGATGGAAGGACGCAGAACAAAAGTCACAGAAGAAAAAAAGGAGGCCCGGTAAACTGGTGCAAGGCTTCATGGAAAATGTGGTATTTGGATCTTGCTGGGAGTTCATTTCTGCTCAATTTTCTCCTTTAGAAACTTGCTAATGTATCTTATATCATCCTTTCTCTTATCTGGAGCTAGTCAAGTTTGAGATATATTTTGTAAAGTAATTGAGACTACTCTGTAGCTGAAATGAAAATGATATATAGTTAGGAGAAGAATCATCCATAAAGTAGCAGGTGCAAAGGGGAAAAGAAAGAGATGAATTTCAAGGTCAGCGTCAGCCAACCAAATTTCGTGCCTTAGGATATTATGATTGTTCAGAGTTGTCAAGACATATTCCTAGTAATTTGAATGAATAATGTGCTGTATGCCTTTTAGTTTGCAGTTATAACACCTCTAAATTTTGCACATTTCTCTCTTCATGCTTGAATCATCATCAAACCTGTTTTTGCCTATGTTTCACTGGTATATAATAGAAATCAAAGAGTAAATATTGCAATTTTTCAAATTGCAAATTTATAATCTGTTCATAGTTTTTGTACATAAACTTATGTACAAAGAAAACTAGTTTGTGTACAAAAATCTATACATAGTTTTTGTATTCAGCACACTAGCAGCCAAATAGTTCAGTCTTGGAGGCTCTAGTCTGTAAAGCACTGAAAGCATTAATAAGCAATTTGGCAAAAATACTATTGTGAATGTTGACATAAAACATAAAGCATATATAATTGCCTACATTATTTACTTTCTTTTCTCTAATTTATTTAATGATATAGTTAAGATACATACATCATATATATACTTTGTGATATATGTGATGATATGAACAGTGATCAGGGATACTCATTCAAACTCTTAATAGTGTCCAGGTTTTTTATATAGGCTCTATTATACATTGTCACAATTTTATATTTTATATATTTGTCATATGTCTGCCTATAGAACAAATAATCTATAGAGCATGAACTGAAGTTAGTAAAAGAAAAACTTTCTAAAAAATTTCTAAAAGAACAACTTTTAGAAGAGGAATAATTACTGGAGAAGATGTAAATAGTTTATGGAAGGATAGGTGAATATTATTATTTAAACTTATGATCTTCATATGGTTAATTTTACTGTTAAGAAAAGTAAAAATGCAAATTAAGAAAATTATCAATAATCATTTGATCAATAATTAAAGAAAAAAAAACCTTAGGGTGAGACCTGGAGTTGTATTCATTTAGCTCAGTGGCCTATTCCTGATGCCTACCTCCACAGAAGAGCAGAAACCAATTCTATAGTATAGACTCATTTGTATTATGTATTATGTAATCTCCCAGAAGGAGACTGAAATTTCAGAAAGCACCTTCTACATTAACCAGATCTTTACTAGATAATAATGCATACTATTTACTCTTCTGAACAGTTCAAGGATGCTGTGGGCCCATAGTTAGGATGACAAATGGAGAGGTATAGTGAATAATTCGTTATTACTTAGTTAATAAATAAAACATTGTCCCAGTATATATTGGTTATACAGGTTTGGAATATAAATACATAACATTAAGTGTCATTCTTTACTTTCTTACTTGCAATTTACTTTTGTGGGTATCACTGATTTATGGCTTCCAGCGATGGCAAGTATACATTGGTATAAACCAGAATTTACATTTATCAACCTATAGCTATTTCTACTAACAGTTAATTATATATTCAGTCAGTTGTAGTAAGCATAGTATAAAATGTAAGTATTTTAAGAGTCTGAAAATTGTCTCTGCCTTGGTAGAGAAATTTGAAGTACAGAGTGGGTGTGATGAATGAATGCTGCTAAGAGTAATGTTCCTCCTACACAGTGCTTTAAAGCATAGCCCCCTTAAACTTGGCCTACAGATTTTATCCGGGAAATTTAGGAGAAAAATCAAACTCTTTTTCTAATGCTAATATATTCTTTGACATTTTTCTCATCAAGGAGCATGCATTGCAAGCATAAGCTTCATCTCCACATGAATTAGATACACCTTTCTTTGATAAACCTGCTTGGAGCCTGGGATGCATCACAGCCCATCTTTCCTTGCACAGACACGTGCAGCAGAACCTGCCACGGAGGACATGGAACATGGCTGCTATGTAGGCTGTATTCTGGGCTGGCTCTGAGGGTTAAGTTGAAAGTAAGAGGTGTGATGAAAACTGCAAATGGGTGCATCTGCCTTAGGGAGAAGACACCACAGTGCACCAAAGAAACTATAGGCTCATCCCCTAATAGACACTAGAACATTACTTTTATATGGGCTTGTTACAATCTCCTAACTTTCTGTCTTCACTCAGGAATTCATTTATATTTCAGACCATTGCTGAGTAGAATAGAAAAAAGTATGAGGGGCAGCAGGATTGTGATGAAGAAAATGACTCAGCAAAGGAATCTCCGTCCACTTAGACTAGAGCTCAATCACACAGGAGTAAGAAAGCATGGCCAGGAAATATCCTACAGACAGAGGAGCAACTAATATCCTAATACATTTTATACAGATAGTGCCTTGTTTGGAAGATGGATGGACTTTCAATCTCAAGTGTATGAAAAAAATTCTCTAAAAATATGACTATTGCGATAAAAACAAGTACTAAGAATTACAATCTTTTAAACTTTACTATTTACTTTTAAAATTTCTCCTGGAAAATTTCCTACCTCCAGATTTCTGCTAACATTGTTTTTGTTTTTGTTTTTGTTTTTGTTTTTACCATTACTAGCTATAGCCTCAGCTTGTAACTGAGGAAGGAATCTTTGGTACCTACTCCCTTCCTTTTCCCTTCATTCTCTCATAATTCGAACCTTTTGTTCCCTATAGTAAGCCCTATCTTTGTGTAGCATCATACATTATTGTGATATGCAGTATCATAGTATGTAGTATCATAGTACCTTTCCTTGGCATAGAGAAATGCTTTGTATAGTCTTCATAATGATATATTGTGTGGCTGGTAACAGTAAAATTTATAAGCCCTTTGGAAATCTAGTAAAGTAAGTGGAAACATCTTTTCAAGGTTATAATTGTGGTCATTTTAAGATGAACCTGCATTCAGAAATGAAAACTAAAGAAAAGTAACTCATTTTTTCATGCTTTTGCATGGTAACATTTTTTTTTCAGATTCTCATTTGATTCGCTAGTATGTTTATGTGATTTTTAATAGACCTAATCAAACAAATACTGTAGCTGTACATTTTTATGATCCCTGAAATTGGACTCATTCTTCACAGCATGATGCTTTTTTGGAGACCTACTGTCAAGTCTAGCAGCAGAGTGACAGGACTCTTAATAGGAATTGTCTTCCATAGACCATCCTTTTCAGTATAGATGTGTCACTTTATATGGAAAATGTTGCCCATCAGAATTACTTAGAAACATAAGCAGGTTGAACTAAGTGGTAGCACATGGAAGACATGTGGGAAAATTTCCATGTCATCCTTGCACAGGGGCTATGCTAATCTTCTCTGTATCATTTTAATTTTAGTATACGTGCTGCCGAAGCGAGCACTTGTGGGGAAATTTTCTAAGTGCTTCTCTTCAGAGCAGTGTTATGACTATTAAGTGAGTTAAATATTTTAGCTACAGAATCTTTACATCATTTAGCAGAAAGTCTTCAGAAGTCTAGAAGGTAAAAGTCCCCAAGGTACCTGTACTGTTCTTTTAAATTCCAGAGAGCACAGTTTAAAGTGGCAAATTTAAGAAAGGATATTTTAAATTGTGTAGAAAGTGTTCATTTTCTCCTCACTTTAATTCTTGTCAGGCTGTGCCACAGTCTGTCTCTGGACTGTGAAAGTTTGAGGAAAGTGAAGTGAAGGAATAAAGCTTGAATTCCAAAAGTCCCAGCCGTCATGTCTACTATACATAGCTAACTGCCATGTGTGCTCATTGGCCATCTCCCTGGGCCCTCCTCAAAGTCCTGGACCACACAGCTGATTATGCAGTCTCACAACACTTGAATATTTTAAGTATGAACTTGCCAGTAAGAATACACCAAATTAGATGTGAAATTATCATAGAAGCTATGTAAGCTCAACAAATAAACCTAACAACAGAATGCTCAACTATCAATAAAAAGCTTAGTAAACCTTCAGATAGTGACATAGTGACTCCATTGTGAGATATAGAGTAAATTTCACAAATTTTCTTTTAATATTTTTTCAATAATCCCATTAGTATTTAGTTGTACCAAAAATTTTGGGTAAATTGTTTATATTTGCTAAAGGATAAGCTTCAGGGAGTTTGGGAATATTCCACTTGTGGTAGGATTAGTGTTGAAATATTGAATGCCAAAATAACTGTATTATGAGCAACCCTGTAAACTATAGTGTCTAAAATAAAGAAATTTAATTAAAAATAAATAAATAGGGGCAATGGCACAGTGTGCTAAGGGTGTTTGCCTTGTACATGGCTGATCCAGGATGGACCTAAGTTTGATCTCCGACTTCCCATATAGTCCCCCAAGCCAGGAATGATTTCTGTGCGCAGAACCAGGATTGACCCCTGAGCATCACTAGGTGTGGCCCAAAAATAAAATAAATAGATAAATAAAATAACTCTGAGAGGAATTAGAGTGATAGTACGGTGCATAGGAACCTTGCCTTGAATGCAAATGGTGCAGGATTATCCCTGGTACCCTATAAGGTCCCCTGAATCCTCCCAGAAATGACATATAAACACAGAGTCAGAAGTAAGTCCTGAGCACAAATGGGTATACCTGCCCCCCCAAAAATAAAATGTCAGTCTAAGAAGTGAAATTGGTTATTTTTTCTGGATAAGCTTTCCAATTTTAATTATAAAACTGATTAAGTTGATTTTATTGTTATTTTTGTTGTTGTTATTGTTTGGTTTGTTTGTTTGTATTTGGGCCATACCCCGTGGTGCTCAGGGGTTACTCCTGGCTCCACACTCAGAAATCGCTCCTGGCAGTAGAACATTGATGCCAGGAACCTAATCAGGTACCATCCCAGGGTCGGCTGCTTGCAAGACAAAAAATACTATCACTTTAGCCCCTTAAGTAGATTTTTTTAATTCTTTTTCCTGCCTTTTTCCCAATCATTTTCAAATGTTAGATTTCTTAGTTGTCTTTTATAAATTTTATTTTATTTTAATTTTTAGGTCACATCTGACAGTACTCAGGGCCTACTCTTAGCTCTGAGCTGTGTAATCATTCCTAGTAAACTCAGGGAACCATATGGGCTGCTAGAGATTGAATATCCAGTTGACTGCATGCAAGGCAAGTGATTTTCTTGCTGTACTATTGCTACCGGCCAAGAATTTCTTAGTTGTCTTAAAGATACATGATGACCCCTCACTCTCAATTTTTGATTTACATGCTGAGACTGATAGCACTCTCCAAGAAGATATGAAAAGGCTTGTATGCACACAGTGAAAATTTGGGGACAGAACAGAGCAGGTTTCCAAGTAGGTCTCAAAATGGCTAAAGAAAACTAGGAGGGAGGATTGGTTTTATTTTTATTGTTCAAAGAATGGGTGCTAGAGTAAGAGTTTTCCACATAGGTGGGTCTTGTGTTATTTGAACATTGATTTTCACAGAAGAAAAGTATGTACAGGCTTTCTCATACCTTTTTCCAGATGTAAGGCAAGCTTAGAAGAGGGAAGGAAGGGTCTTAAAGCATCAGAAATCAGTCAAAATATTATGTTCAACTGGCACACCTAATGAGCCTTAATCACATTTTAGACCCAGATATTTTTCTCAGGAATATTATTAAACTGATGGACTTAATTAAAACAAAGAATATATATGTTTGAACAATATCCTTACATTAGTTAGTCTGTGTTGGCACCTGCCCTGAGTAACTCTAACCTGAGTAAGTCACTGTGGATAAAGGTGTTTCACTTATATGAGGAAACATGCACTCATGACAGTACAAGGGCCTCTGAAAATCTGAAGATTATTAAATGAAGAGGAGTAACCCCTCCATAGTTCACCAACTTTGCCCTCATCATATGACAAATATCTTCCTCTTCCTATCCTCCTGCTAATATGTGGACTGGAAAGAGAAATATTTATAATATACTCTTGAGAATGTATCTGATACTACTCATGGGACAATAATTAATGTGTCCTTTAATAATTGAGACTATCAGTTAGTAGAAACCATCAACTAATATCCAGCAACTCAAAGTCAATCAACTTAGTAGTTAATTCAAAATAGATTTTGCATTTCAATTTGTATATTTCTTTTGAATATTTCTTTTGGGGGAGGTTTGTCTTTGTTTGTTTGTTTTTGGATCATACCCAGCAGCACTCAGTGGTTACTCCTGGCTCTGCACTCAGAAATTCCCCCTGGCAGGCTCACAGGACTATATGAGATGCCAGGATTTGAACCACCATTCATCTGCATGCTAGGCAAACACCCTACCGCAGTGCTATCTCTCCGGCCCTTCTATTGCATATTTCTGAAGAAAACTGCATTGTGAAACATTTTCTAATTTATGATGTTCATCTGAGAATTATTTCGGTTTGTCATAGTCCTCATTTGAGAATATTTCTAAGTAGAAATGGTTACAATAGTGACAATAATGTTCTTTTTTGATCACTGGAAGCTCTGCATATTGATCATTCTCAAGATCATTCCCTAAGAGAGTTCTGACAATTCCTTTAGGTACTCTCAAATAATCTCACTCTAACTGGAATGAGATTAAAAGTTTATGTAGTAGACAATCTTAATTATCTTTTTAATTTTATAAGATATCAGCTTATTGATGTCTTCTTAAAATAAATGTACATTCCCTTATACAACAAAAGATATTATTATGCCTGTAGGCCATCCTGTTTATTGGAGTGCTCTTATGAAACATCTTTTGGAAAAATTATACACTTTATTAATGCCTAGGTAGTAGGTCCTACCTACTGAAGGTAGGCAGTTTGAAGTGATAGTTAAAAGGTATGTTGGGGCCCGGGAGATAGCATGGAGGTAAGGTGTTTGCCTTTCATGCAAAAGGTCATCGGTTCGAATCCCGGTGCCCCATATGGTCCCCCGTGCCTGCCAGGAGCAATTTCTGAGCATGGAGCCAGGAGTAACCCCTGAGCACTGCCGGGTGTGACCCAAAAGCCAAAAAAAAAAAAGGTATGCCATCTAGTTTTGCTTATATATCATCTTACTAATATTAGTCCACTTTTATTATCCTAAGATGAAACTTTTTTACATGTGAAAATTTTTATTTCAATATAGTCTTATCTACTAAAATTAAATCATTTATTTTTAAGTTACTCACCCCAATTATCTTAAACATCAAGAATATCTTGATCATATTATGGAACAAATGAGATGAACACATTATTTTAGCCTATACCCCTTGAAAAAGAATTCTTCCAGGAGATATAATGAAAGCCTCCACTAAGAATTGCCACCTGGGAGAACTGTATAGAGAGAGAGATGCAGAGTGATATATGAACATTTTGCTGGCAATTGAGAAAGCACAAGAGCACCTCTTATGTAACATGATTTTTCAAAATACTAACAATGACTTAGTACATTTCCAAACAAAACAATAGTTTTGTCTCAGTATGTCTTAGTATGTATGTATGTATCTATCTATCTGTATTTTTTCATTGATCACATATTACTGTTTGTTTTTATATTCTCATAGTACAAATTATTTCTGCTCCTAAATTGTAAATATTTGTAAGGCTGGAAAAATAGTATATCAGAGTAAGCACTTATTTGCAAGCAGCTTACTCGAGTTTTATCCCTGACACCCCATATGATTCTCTGAGCACTCCGAAATCGATTCTGGTTTGGGGACCATATGGGACGCTGAGGGATCGAACCTCCGACGGTCCTAAGTCTGTGCCACCGTCCGGCTCCAAAGTGGAATTTCTGAGTCATATTTCTATATTGTCTTCCAAAAAGGCTGGATCATTCAGCATTCATACCAATAATGAATGAAGTTCCTTTATTCTTTACATCCTCATCAACACTAATTGTGTTTTGTTTTGTTTTTGATGAGTATCCTCTGTCTCAGTGGTGTAAGATGCTATTTCATTGTTGTTTTTGTTTGCATTTCCCTGATCATTAGTGATATAGATTATCCAGAGACAGATCCTCAAGTACATTGCCAGTTTATCTTCAACAAAGGAGAAAAAATATGAAGTGGAACAAGGACTACCTTTTCAACAAGTGTGTAGGGAAAACTGGTAGGCCACATGTAAAAAAATGAATTTAGATCTTTTTCTATTGCCATTCACAAAAGGCAAATCAAAATGGATTAAAAAATGGATCTCATACTTAACTCCATAATTTATAGAGAAAAACATACGCAGAACTGTTCATGGCATTGAAACTAGAAGCATTTTTACAGATGAAATACCACTGACTAAGCAGCCAAGTAATGGGAAGTGTCTGTGCCTCAAAGGAAAAGATAGGAAGGATACAAAGACAGCCCACAGATTGGGCAAAATTATTTGCCCACCACTCATCTAACAAAGGCTTACTATGCATAGAGAACTGCTAAAATTCTGAAAGAAAAAAACAAACAAACAAAAAACAGGCAAACAACAACCAGACAAACATCAACCCTATCAAAAAATGCAGACAAGAGATGATCAGGCACTGCCTCATGAAGAAATACAAATGTATAAAATAGAATTCCTGAGCCCTCTGCTGGCATCACTGGGTATTGTGTGAGAAATACTACAGGGGCTTTCCCTAATTCTAAATGCCAAGTTTCAAAACAAAACAATCTGATAGCAAAAGTAAATGATATTTGTCATTAGTATCAAGGTAAGATTCCTGAGTGAGTTAAAAACCTTTTGACAACATTTATATGGCAGATAGATGTTAAAATTTATAGAATAATGATACATATATTAAAATGAAAGATTGATTTGTGAGTTTTATTTCCTTCATAAAATTCATAATTTATATTCTTAAATTAACACCACAAATTTTTCAGACTATACACTACGTAGTAGAGATATTACCTGGATGTTAGCATATGTGTAACTAGATGTTAGGGATGCTTT
>PVKC010047641.1:0-11025 GCA_004027635.1 Crocidura indochinensis | reverse complement strand
AAAAAATAATCATGCTTGATTTCATCCTCATGTGGGAGGAGAGTTACATAGTGCCAATGTGTAGGGCATGGGGTGGTGACAATCTGACCAGACCTAGAAGACACCTGAATTTTCTGCTAAAGGGATATATAAGCGATAGACTGGTCCATACCCCATGTGGAAATTGAATAATTCTGGGGAACTATCTTTAAATGGCTCCTCTAGCTCAAACCACAAACACTTTAGCAACCATAAACCAAGAGCAAGAATGTGTCTCATTTTCTGCTTCATGTAATTTCTGACTACTCTGCTCTGGGAGAGAATTAATAAACAGAGCGTAGTGGATGGGCCAATTTCTGAAATAAAACAACTTAGATTTCAGTGTCCTGGTAGCCAAGTGAATGGTGCACCCTATAGTTTATTCAGAACAGCCAAGAAATGAGATACTTTTGTCATCATGATGTCAAGTTTGAAATCTTGGTATTCCTTTACTGAGGTTGGAATGCTGCTCTCTTTCCTAGTCTTGAGGTAGCTAGAAAGTTCCCCCAGATAATTCTATGCTCTTTCTTAAATATCCCCTGCACCCCACAATTCTCATCTGCAAATGAGCCAAGCCTTCTGGAAGTTCTTCCTCCATAGGCAAGCTCAGGATTCTAACATTTGACATAACCAGAAAGTAAGTGACTGGAGCTCTCAGAATCCACTTCCACTTTGATGAAGTCTAATATGGTTAACCATATATAGAATTCTTTCAACATTCATACACTGAGAAAGACTGTTCTTACTATATTATTCCCCTGATTTAGACACTTAGATATTTTTATAATAATAATTTTATTTTAGCCAAAGTAGATTACATATCTTTCACAGTAATATTTTAGGTACATATTAACATTGAATCAGGGAAATTCTCATCAACAAAGTGGTCCTCCCTCCACCCCTGTTCCCAGCTTGCATCCCATATCCCCCCTCCCTTACCCTCGCGGCTGCAGTATAAGTGGTCCCCTCTATAGACACTTAGATATTTTAGAGGAAGATTTCTATGCTCTTTGCTGCTTTGTGCAGGAAGTGTATGGAACACAGGGGAAAAAAGGCAAAGCACTGTGAAGCCATGAGAGAGCAGTGAGAGGGAGAAGGCCAGAACTTCCCAGATCGGCATGCCTTCCATATGATCTGAGAATAGTAAAAGTATGAAATCCCAAGACACTAGGTAACAAAGTCCAATTTACTCTGCAGGACATGAACCCGTTTCTGCCTCTCTTTGAAAGCAGGTATTTCTACTTTCAGAGAGAACCAATTGTTTAACCTCTGTGGACCATAGCTTTCTTACCTGAAAGTCTGTGTTTCCCAATAAATGATTTCTAAGTTTCCTTGCAGCTCTAAAATTCAGATGCCAAGATATTATGAAATGCCATGACAATGGGAAAGAGAGACATTGTTCTCCCCCTATTGTTCACCCAGCTGGATTGATCAGATGAAAATTCCGAGTTATAAATAAAGGAAGACAAGACGCAGAAACAATAGAGAGCTTGCCTTTGCAAGAAACACATTTTCTTATCCTTATGGATCTTAATTAATTTCACGTGTTCACAAATAATTGAACAGATTATCTATAGAAACTCTTCTCTAAAATATTAAAAATAACATTAGTGCTTTGTTATAAAACTGGGAAAATAGGGAAGTGCAATCTTCAACAATTTCTGAGATCTGGCTAAGACTTCACACCCATCCCAAACAGCTCCCTATATAAGCACAAAGTTAGAGCACCATCTGCTGTTCTAAATGGGGTAATGGTATCTTGATGGCTCCATGCGATTCCACAGGTAACCCCTAAACCTTGAGTCTACACTCTGCCTCATGAAAATTCTAAATTTTTTTCATAACTTGATGTACAAAGTCTACATAGGATAGAAAATTGTATTTTTCCTAAGCCAAAACACACCAAACTTAATGCCGCCAAGTGAAAGTATATACCCAAATATTTCCCTAGGAATTCAATAAAATACTTACTTTCATGGCACAGTATTTAATATAACAAAGGTTATAAATCTTCTATCCCCAAAATAAGTAAAAATTATCTGTTATTAGCTTCTCCTAAAATCTAGCTTGACGTGTCTCGCTGCCAGCCTTTATCCCCCTGCAGTCCCAAACTGCATCGCAAGTCTGTGTTGTGCATCAACCCTCTCTCCTCCCAAACTATGCTAGCTAATGTGTTAGTGCTTCCACATGAAGACACTTCAATTTATATCATATATTATATTTCCAGGCAGACTGGACCTAGCACTTCCTTCTATTAGAAAATATAAAGCTCAAAACTCAGTTGAACAAATCAATGAATTAGCTTGAAAAATAATGGTTTTTTTTTTGTTTTTTTCAGGGGGGCCACATCCGGTGATGCTCAGAGATTACTCCTGGCTATGCTCTCAGAAATCGCTCCTAGCTTGAGAGATTATAGGGGATGATGAGGGATCAAACCGAGATCTGCCCTAGGTCAGCACATGCAAGGCAAATGCCTTACCGCTTGTGCCACTGTTCTGGCCCAGTTTGAAATATTTTTATCATACTGATATACCCTGGTGTGTTTAAGAAAATAACTCTAAAGCAGATATACAACTAGCCACCTCTTATACAAATAATTAATAGATCACTTTCTTAAAGTGCCTGAAACTCCAGCATCCCAACCCACCATATGCTAAAAATAATGGAGAAACTAAGAAAGACACCTGCAGTTGAGGAGATAGAGAGAAATTCTGGCAAATTTTTGAGTCCATCAAAATGCCTGAGCCTTATAGATAAGGACTTTAAATCAACACTTAAGGTTTTAGCAATAGAAATCAAGGAGTCATTAGCTTGTGAAATTAAGCAATCTATAGATGAAAAATTCAACCAACTCAAAGAAGTACTTTTTTAGAAGATGAGAGAACCCTTACAAATGGAACTGAAGGAACTAAAAAACATGTTAGCGGTACCGGAGAGATAGCACAGCGGCGTTTGCCTTGCAAGCAGCCTATCCAAGACCTAAGGTGGTTGGTTAGAATCCTGGCATCCCATATGGTCCCCAGTGCCTGCCAGGATCTATTTCTGAGCAGAGAGCCAGGAGTAACCCCTGAGCACCACCTGGTGTGACCCAAAAACAAAAAAAAAATGTTAGCAAGAATTACACAGGTGAAGAATGACATAGACAAACCTGAAGACAAATTACAAACCATCATTGATAAAAAAAAAAATAAAGTCAAAAAATAAAGGAGAGACAAAAACAATGAAAGAAAGTGTAAGATATTTAATGAACAAAGACAAAAGAAATAACTTCCAAATTATAGGAATACCAGCAGGGGAGGAAAAAGGGAAAGGAAAAGAACACGTAGTGAGGAAGATAATAGCAGAGAATTTTTCCACTCTCCGGAAAGAGGCTGCTCTACAAATCCAAGAGGCAAAATGAGTGCCAAACAAAATGGAAACCTAACAGAGTGCTCACTTCAGCAGCACATATACTAAAATTGGAACGATACAGAGATTATTAGCATGGCTCCTGTGGAAGAATGACACACAAATTCATGAAGTGTTCCATATTAAAAAAAAAAAAACCTAACAGAATGATATAGTAACCCAAATGGCAGAGAGAGAGAGAGAAATGGAGTCTTTAAGATAGTAAGAGAGAAGTAAAACCTCAAGTTTAAAGGAAAGAACACACCTGTACAAATACCAGGTTTTCTAAATACAGAGGACTGATTTTGATAGCCACACAGAGTAGAATGTTTCCTGGCACCATAAAAAGACCTACATGTTCAACAATGACCATGTCCAGAGCCTGTAGTTGTTCCCATGACAGTATGCTTCAAGGTTGAAGAAACTCTGTATCTCCTTAAGGAAAGAACATAAGGATCAAACCAGATCTTCCATTTGAGATAAGCCAGACAGGCAATAAAAGAGTGGAATGATATATTTAAACTACTGAATGAAAAAAGCTTTCATCCTAGAGTCCATTACCCAGCAAACCTCTCATTTACATGTAAGGAAGGGTTAAAAACATCCTCAAAAAGATGAAATCATACATTTACACTAAACAAATAGACTCTAAATGAACTACTCAAAGATCAATTATATAAACAAAATATCCAACTATAACAGCAACAACCCTAAACAATATAATGACACAATAATTTCCTTTACTGTCAATGGACGACAATCTCCCATCAAAAGAATAGTGAGTTGAATCAGGAAACAAAACCCAGCCATCTGCTGCCTGTAGAAATCATATTTAAAGTTCAGGATAGACACAGGCTCAGAGTGAAAGGATGGAAAACAATTAAACAAGCTACTGGAAAATAAATGAAAGCTGGGATAGCCATAATAATATCAGACTATATTGCATTCAACCTCAAGAAAGTACTTAGAGGCAAAGATGGACACTACATTTGATCAGGGAAACAATGAACCAAGAAGTACTAACTCTGATCAACATTTATGCACCAAATATAGAATCAGCAAAATATGTAAAGCTTTTGTTCAAAAACCTAGAGAAACATATGAATATAAATGTCATACCAGTGGGAGATTTCAACACACCATTACCACCACTAGAAAGATTCACTAGGTAGAACATTAGCAGACATAAGAATCCTAAAGGAGAAACTAGAATATCTAGGACTAGTGGATCTATACAGGGCCTTTTATCCTCAAAAAACCAAATACACATTCTTCTCAAATGCACACAAAACCTTCTCTAGAATAGACCACATTTTAGAACACAAATCTAACTTAAATAAATTCACAAATATAATAATTATTTCAAGTATCCTATCAGACCACAATGCCACAGAAATCAAGACTGATTGTATAAAGAAGATTTGAAGGGGCTGGAGAGATAGCATGGAGGTAAAGCATTTGCCTTTTATGCAGAAGATCATTGGTTCGAATCCCGGCATCCTGTATGGTCCCCGAGCCTGCCAGGAGCGATTTCTGAGCATGAATCCAGGAGTAACCCTGAGTGCTGCCGGGTATGACCCAAAAACCAAAAAAAAAATTAAAAAAAGAAGATTTGGAGAATAATCTGACACCTGGAGACTAAACAACATGCTCTCAACAACCGCTGGATCAAAGAAGAAATCAAGAAATAGATTCTTTAAGCTGAATGATAATGAAGAAAAATTGTCAAAATCTATAAGACACACACAGCAAAAGAGTAATTAGCAATACAAGCTAACATTAAGAAAGGGAAAAATAAGACAAAATCAATAGCCCAAAGGCACGCCTTTAATATATGGAAAACCAACAGCAAACTCACACATTCACACTAAACAAACCAACTTTAAATGAGCTATTCAAAAATCAATTATATAAACCAAATACCCAATTATAACAGCCACAGCCCTACACAATATAAAGGCAGAATGGCCTCTTGTGCTAATAGTTCTGTCAATATTCTCTCAATAGCAAAGGAACCCAAACACTACCAGAAGTAAAGAAATAATAAATACCAGAGCAGAAATCAAAACTATAGAAACAAAGAAAACAATAAAAAAGAATTAATAAAACCAGGAGCTGGTTCTTTGAATGAATGGATAAACAAGATAGACAAACTACTAGCAAGATTTACAAAGGAAAAATACTCAAATGAATCAGATCAGAAATGAAAAGGGAGATATTACAACAGAACTCCAAGAAATTCAAGACATTATAAGAGCTTATTATGAACAACTAACTGTACTCAGTTAAGTTATAAACCTAGAAGAAATGGACAGATTTCTGAATAAATATCATCTTCCAATACTGAACTTGGAGGAAATGGAAAGGGCAAACAGGCCAACCACAAGTAAGGAAGTTGAAACAGTAATTTAGAAACTCTCTCAAGAATAAAAGTCCAAGGCCAAATGGGTTTACCAGTGAATTGTATCAAACATTCAGAGAAGAGTTACTACCATTGATCCTAAGATTCTACCAAAATATTAAAAAGACAAGAATCATCCCTAATACCTTCTATAAAGTTAATATCACACTCATTCCTAAAGCAGACAGAGATACCACCAAGAAAGAAAACTATAGACCAATATCACTAATAAATATTAGTGCAAAAACCCTTAACAAAATCTAGCAGCTGAATCCAACAATGCATCAAAAACATTTTACAAAATGATTGCAACCAAGTGGGTTTCATTCCAGGGATGAAAGGATGGTTTAATATACACAAATAAATAAACATCAGACACCACATCAGTAAAAGGAAGGATAAAAACTATATGAATGCTAAATGAGAATATCAGTCAATGCAGATGCAGAGAAAGCATTTGACAAAATCCAACACCCATTCATGATAAAAAAAAAACACTTAGCAATATAGGGTTGGAAGGAATAGTTACTCAAGATAGTAACAGCTATCTATAAAAAACCCACAGCCAACATTATTCTTTTTTTATTATTATCTTTATTTCAACACTGTGGTTACAAATATAATTGTAGTTGTATGATTACAGTCATACCAGTGCAGGATTCCCACCAGTGCAGGATTCACCAATGCAGGATTCCCACTACCAATTTCCCAGATCTACCTACTCCCCAACCCACCTACACCTGTACTCGAGACAGGCTTTCTTTTTTTCCTCATTCATTCACATTGCTATGATAGTTTTCAGTGTAGTTATTTCTCTAACTGCACTTATCAATCTATGTGGTGAGCTTGATGTCATGAACTGCACTTGCATGGGAATTTGGGGGCCAATAAGGGTTGGGACTGAGACGGTAAAATCTTAGAAATGAGCTTTGTAGGGCAGTGTCAGGGTCACAATATATAGAAGAAAAAATTTCCAGTGACTGTCCCAACATGAACCAGTGCTAAAATGGCCCACACTCCTCCCAAAGCCCATTCCAATTAGTGTAGGTAGAGGTAGGGGGAAAGCCTGTTGACCCCTATAGAGTCAACCTAGACCGGCACCCAGGGAAGACCTGAAGTCCAGGGGGAAACAATGGGGACAGGTTGGGGCCTGCCAAGAATCCCAGCACTCCCCAGTCTAGGGAGAAGGGCTCCAGTATGGGGCCTCCCCAAACCCTATACCTGGCAAGAGCTGGTCTCCAGAATCAAATAGGAAACTGGAGGCCAGATGTCTGCCCGCCCTCCACCGCATGCACCTCCCCCCTGGAGTACGGAGGGAGTGGGGGAAGTCTGAGGATCACTAAAATTCCACCTGAATCCACTTCTGGCCCTCTGAGCTGGCACCCAGGGAAGACCTGGAGTCAGGGGAAAAAGACAAGGATAGCTGGGGGCCTGCCAAGCCTCCCAGCACTCCCCAGGCTAGGGAGAAGGGCTCCAGTATGGGGCCTCCCCAAACCCTATACCTGGCAAGAGCTGGTCTCCAGAATGGCAAAAAACTGAAGGCATTTTGAATAAGGTCAGTACACAAAAAGGATTTCCACTATATCCACTCTTACTCAACATAGTATTAGAAGTCCTAGCAATAGCTATCAGACAAGATAAGGAGATCAAAAAAATACAAATCATAAAAGAGGAAACCCAGCTATCTCTATTTGCAGATGATGTCACTATATACATCAAAGACCCTAAAGAGTCCATAGAAAAGTTCCTAGAAACAATAAACCATTATAGCAAATTGGCCAACTACAAAATCAATACACACAAAAAAGACAGTTGCATTCTTTTATACAAATAACAACTCAGAGGAGAAAGATATGAGTCTATCCCATCTAAAATAGTTTCCAAAGCTATCAAGTACCTAGAAATCAACCTAACAAAAGAGGTGAGAGATCTATACCATGAAAACTTCAAAACACTTCAGAAAGAAATTAAAAAATTAAGGAAATGAAAACACATTCTATGCTCATAAGGTGGAAGAATTGATATCATCAAAATGACCATCTTACCAAAATACTATAGAGATTCAATGCAATCCCTATTTAAGTTCAGACAATGTTTTTTAAATATTTAGAACAATCAATTATAAAGTTTGTGTGGAACCATAAAAGACCCACGAAAGTCAAATCAATATTGAAAAAAAAAAAGAAACTGTGAGGCATCTCATTACCTAATTTGAAGCTCTAATGCAAAGCCATAGTGGTCAAACGGCATGGTATGGAAACAAAGACAGACCTTCAGATAAATGGGTCAGAACAGAATATCCAGGGATAAATAGAAATATGGTCAAATGTTTGACAAAGGAGCCAAGAATTTGAATGGAATAAAGATAGTCTCTTCAACAAATGGTGTTGGAACAATTGGATAACCACGTGTAAGAAATTAAAGATTGTTCCATTCCTCACACCTTACACAAAATCCTTACACAAAGTAGATTAAAGGCCTTGCGATTAGATCTGAAGTCATAAAATTCATTGAAGAAGCATAGGCATACTCCAAAACTTCAAAGAAGTGTTCAATGACTGGGTGTCAATGGCAAGAGCTATAGTATCAAACCTGAATAAATGGAATTACATTAACTAAAAAGTTTCTGTATGCAAAAAAAAAAAAACATGGGCTAAAATTATATGACAGCTAACTCAATGGGAGAAAACTTTTGCATTCAACACATCAGATAAAGGTTTGATAACTAGGATATACAAAGTACTCACAAAGGTTAACTTCACAAAACCTAAGAACTCCAAAAAATGGGGAGAATTGAACAGACATTTCTCCGAGGAACACCAACAGATGGCTAACAGGCATATGAATGTCTTATTTATCCATTTATTTTTCCATTATTATCCATTTATCCATCACTTATCACTAGGGAAATACAAATCAAGACAACAATGAGATACCATCTTACACCAGTGAGGATATACATATTAAAAGTAAAGTGAACATGGGCCCGGAGAGATAGCATGGAGGTAAGGCGTTTGCCTTTCATGTAGAAGATCATCAGTTCGAATCCTGGTGTCCCATATGGACCCCCTGCTTGGACCCAAAAAAAAAAAAACAAAAAATAAGTAAAGTAAACAATCTATTGGCAGGGATGTGGTGAAAAGGGAACTCATCCACTGCTGTGGAAATGCTGTCTGGTCCAACTCCTATGGAAAACAATATGGAGAGTTCTTAGTAAACTCAAAATTAAGCTGTCATTGACTCAGCATTTCCTCTTTTGAGTATCTATCCCCAGGATAGAAAAACACTCATACAATGGAATATATGTGTATTACTATTTATTGCAGCACTCAGTATAATGGCTAAGACTTGGAATCAATCTAGATGTCCAACAGATGAGTGGATTATTAAGATGTGGTACGTATATATACAATAGAATACTACATGGCTGTAAGAAATGATGCAGTCGTGTAATTTTCAGCAACATGAATTAAACTAGAAGCTATTGTGCTAAATAAAGCCAGAAAAAAGGATAAATACAGAATGATATCATTTATATGTGTATTTAGAATAATTGCATAAAGAAACACAATGGTAGTTGTCTCAAATGGTAGCTGTCTCAAACTCCATTGGCTCCAGAGTATAGGAAGGAGAAGGAAAGAAACTGAGTAGAAGAGAAGAAACACAAAGGCTTATGGTCTCTTTTGTACTTCAAAGAAACATGCAGCAATGGATACAGCTGTTTAGATTGAGTAGGTGTTCAATTAACTGATATATATATATATATATGTAATAATATTCTAATACTTTTAACTACAGAAACAGATGCAGAATGTGTTTGGAAGTCATGGGTTCCCACTATACTTCTCAATGTAGGAATGATTTAGTCTTAATTTTAATATGTATATAATAATCGTTTTGTTCACAGTGGTTCTTGGAGATATAGGTTGACCGCCCTAGTTTTGCATTACAGTGCAATATTATATTTAGACTCCAAATATAGTGCTCATTATGATGTCTTGACAAATTTCTAATTTTTTTCATATGTTTATGACTACTAACATGATCTAATGTTTATGTCTACAAATATCATCGGAATAGGCAACTGCATGCCATATATTCTTGTTACAAGTTCTCATTTATTGTGTATGTCATTGCTATTTATTTTCAATTCAAGATACTTTACTATGATATCATAATTCCCATGTTGTTAGTTTTAGGAAAGGAACCTGGAAGTTAAGACCCTTTAGACAATACTTCATGATATAGACTCTTTTTATAGTGCTCATTACCATATCACTTAGTACTCTAAATTTGAAAATTATTATTATTTTAAGAATTTATATGCAAAATCTAACCCAGGAAGCCTTTTTTATTTTTTTTAGCAAAGTTCACCTTCACCAATGATGATTTGCCTAGGAATTGGAAAACCTTCCCATCAACCTGCTGGCTTTATTTTTTTTTGAAGCATTCTAATTCGTTCCACCTTGGTCAGTTTTTCAACTGCAACCTATGGATTGATCTTCATTGTGTGTGTGTGTGTGTGTGTGTGTGTGTGTGTGTGGTGGCTACATCTATGTTTGTCTAATGCCTCGTCTTTATTGTACATAATGTCCATCTATGTTTCATATAGGGGAAAAGGAACAATGCCTCGTGATACTACTGGGTGCATATGGGGGGTATAAACAAGTTAATTAACACTTATAATGTGATTTAACGTTGAGTCAGATGACCCAAGAGAAAACTTAGCTACTAGATATAACTAGCAAAATAAAAACCTTATAAGATAAAACTTATCCAAGAAAAAACATCTACTAGAATTTCCTACAAAACAAATTCAAAAACAGGGTGGGGAAAACTACATGTAAATAAGGAAAAACACAATAGAATTATACCTATTGGGGCCCGGGAGATAGCATGGAGGTAAGGCGTTTGCCTTTCATGCAAAAGGTCATAGGTTCGAATCCCGGTGCCCCATATGGTCCCCTGTGCCTGCCAGGAGCAATTTCTGAGCATGGAGCCAGGAGTAACCCCTGAGCACTGCCGGGTGTGACCCAAAAACCACAAAAGGAAAAAAAAAAGAATTATACCTATTAAGGAAATTCACCTAAAGAAATATATATTAATAATATAAAATATGTAATATATAATATATGTAAGTATATATTATATAATATACAAGTATAACTATAAAGACATAAATATAAATATAAGATATCTAAAGGTATATATATATATAT
>PVKC010047640.1:0-11025 GCA_004027635.1 Crocidura indochinensis | reverse complement strand
TTTTTTTATGAGAGGAGAAGTATAAATATCATTAAGAACAATCCAGCCAACTGATATCCATTTCGTGAACACCTACTATATGCTGGAGATTATTCTAAGTAACAGGATAGTAAAATTAATAATGACATCTCATAAAATATAAACAACTAAATATTGATTCCTTCCTTTCTTTCATTTTTCTTTCCTTACTTTCATTTATTCCTTTACTTCCTTCCCTTCCTCCTTTCCTTCCTTCCCTCCCTCACTCCTTCTTACCTTCCTTCCTTCCCACCTTCCTTCCCACCCTCCTTCCTTCCTTCCTTTTGTCCTTCTTTCCTTCCTTCTTCCCTTCCTTCCTTCCTTCCTTCCTTCCTTCTTTCCTTCTTTTTTGCTTTCTTTTCTTTTTTTTCTTTTCTCCCTTATAGTGCTGCAGGAGAGTGACAAAAAAGAAGGATTTGTAGACTACAAAGAAATGAATTTCTTTCTATTTTTCTTTTCTATTTTACCATATTGAATTTCATCTGTGCCCCTATACTTCTAGACAACAGTGACAGTTAATAAATGTCCCATGATGCTATTTAGTAGGTAAATAGTTTTCTGAAAACTTCTACTTAGAGAAAGTCATTGTTCTTTCTGTCCTCCCTGCAACTTTCAGAATTTTTTTTCTTTTTTTTTTCTTTTTTTTATTATGAGAACAGAGATGCAAAGAAAGAGGAAAGGGTAAAGTTACAGTGGAAGGACAATCACGCATAAACAGAATTCTCAGTAGTCCCATCGATGATATCTCAGTCTTGAACTTTCAGCAATAAACAAGAAAAACAAAACAGAGCCCATGTACAATTACTTAGACAAGACATTTTTAATCAATTTTATTACATGCAAAGAAAGAAGCCCTATGATTAAAAAAAAAGACTGATGACTTCATCAAGATTAGCATCCTGGGCTATAATATTTCAAATTTATTTTATGTCTATTAGAAAGTAATACACTAAATAAGTAGAAAATAGTTCTAAATTATAAATCAACAGAAATATAGGAATATTTGTAATGGGTAATATATTTTCATATTTTATTAAATTATTAAATATTATAAATAATTAATATTACAAAATATTAAATTAATTGTTAATCTTTATTAAATTCCATTTTTTATTAATTTATTAATTTACATGAAACATTGGGAAAGAAAATAAAGTAAGAAGTTATAGGCTATTTTTGTGAGTGGCTAATATGAAGATAAATCAATTTAACGAGCAAATCTATGCAAGTACTTGTTGCGATTTAAAAATAATGAAAAAATTTCTAATTTAGTCTATATTCAAAAGGTTAGAATCAATTTACTCCTAAATTCTCTTTACTTTGATTATATTTTCAAACCAATATCTTAGTTTTCTTGGTTTTAAAGTTTCGGAATTACCAGTGTTTCTATTCAACAACTTAGCTGATATTCACATTTGAATGCATCTTAAATATAATATTGTCTGATGTGGAGCTATGTCAACTTTATCTTTTTTTTGCCTTAGGGCCCTTTCAGAGATGCTCAGGGATTACTTCTGTCAGCTCATTCAAGAATCACTCTTTGATGGGGCCAGAGTGGTGGTGCAAGCGGTAGGGTGTCTGCCTTCCGTGTGCTAACCTAGACGATTTGATCTCCCAGCGTCACATGTGGTCCCCCCAAGCCAGGAGTGATTTCTGAGTGCATCACCAGGTGTGGCCCAAAAAACAAAAAAAGAAAAGTAAAGAATCACTCTTTTAGGGTCTCAGTAGATCATATGGAATGCCAATGATCAAACTGGGTGAGTTGCATACAAGGCAAGCACCTTACCCACTGTATTATTTTTATGGCTCATTTTTAGGGATACATGTTATAGATCATCATGTTCATATGTCAAAGCATCTACTAGATACGTCTACTTGTTGGTGCTCTATATGAAAAAATAATATATACTCTATTTCTAACATGGTTTCTGAACAGAGATGGCACTTATATTTTATTGAACAAATTCCTCTTATGTATGATCAAATAAGTCATTTAATTTGCTTATTTTTATGCACATTTCCAAAGATATCTGATTCTTGAAGGCACTCCATCCTTTTATTTGTGCAAAAACCAAGAATATTAAACTCAGAAGACTGACTTTGACAACTGCAACTGAACAGAACTTTTCCTGAGACCAGTAAGAAAGACCCTAGCTTAGGCTTCAACCGAGGATTTATACAAAAACCAAGATCTTTAATTTCAGAGGTCTGACTTTGACAACCATGACTGAGCAGAACTTCTGAAACCATAAGGAAAGACTCTATCATAGGCTTCGTCCTAGTATCTGTGCAAAAATAAGATCACTAATTACAGATGATTAACTACAAGCATGACAGAGCAGAACTTCTAGAACCATAAAGACTCTACAGTTAAACTTCATCTACGACCTGTACAAACACCAAGATCTTTAATTACAAAGGACTGATTTTGTCAACCACAACTGAGCAGAACATTTCCTGGTGCCATAAAAAAAAACAAACAAACAAACAAACAAAAAACTCCTTGGGGTTCTATAATGAGCATGTCCAGAGCCTGTAGTTGTTTTCCATGAACAATATACTTCAAGACTTTCCAATTTCCCCAATGCTTACTGTGCCTATGCAAACAAAACAAAACAAAAACAATAAGCACAAAACACATAACCTTGCTACACCAGCCCTCCTTCCTTCCCCCCCCCCTTGTTATTATTGAATAGTTGTTGTTTATTGCTTGTTTGGGTGTTTTTTTCTTTTCTTTTCCTCTCTTTTTTTTCCCTTTCTTTTTTTAAATTGATATTGATAGCTCTTAGGCATATTCCTCCCAGCTTTCCTTTGTTTTCATTTTTTCCCCCAGTACAACCACAGAACTTGAATCATCTTATTCTTCCTCATAAATTAGTGGTGGGGAGGAGAAACATAGATGGTACCAGGAGCAAACAGTCAAATGAACATTGAGTGGAAATAAAAAATGATCAGCCTTTAATATCAAGACCAAAGTTAACAACAGAATTAAAGTACCCAACCACAACAAGTTATATACAAAGGGGATCCATTATACTAGCAGTCCAGGGAACAAATGGGAAGGTATGGGATGCACACTGAGAACAAGGGTGGAGGAGGACAACTCTGGTGTGGGAATGGCCCTAATTCATTGTCACTGTGTACCTTAAATATAACTGTGAAAGACTTATAATTCATATTGGCTATAATAAAAACTGTTTTAAAAAGATATCTTTTTTTAAAATAATTTTCTTAGCATCTTAGACCAAAACCTCTAACATTTCTTTTTTTTTTCTTTTTTTTTTTTTTTTGGTTTTGGGTCACACCCGACAGTGCTCAGGGGTTACTCAGAAATTGCTCCTGGTGGGCACGGGGGACCATATGGGGCACCGGGATTCGAACCGAGGACCTTTTGCATGAAAGGCAAACGCCTTACCTACATGCTATCTCCCGGGCCCCTAACATTTCTGATTTGAATTGCTACAATGGCTTTTTTAGAGAGTTATTCAGAATGTGTCTTGTCAGTCAAGTCAAATTCTCACAGCAATCACTCTTCGATAGAAAATAATTTAGTTTAGCCATTTTCTCATAGAAACAAAATTTCACATAGTGTTTAGACAAAGAATCCATAATTCAGGCACCCACAGCTCTCTAACTTATTTCTCATGACTCTTTGCATCCTTCCGTACCTGTCCACTCTGTCTCAACAGCTACAATTCTGCAGAACTACATTCTACCTCAGCAGGTTAAAATTACATTAATTTTATCTCTGCATTAGAACTCCTTCCTGCTTTTTTTCTTTTGATTAATATTTACTATCTCATTATTAGTTTAAATATCTTTGAGGTGATGGAGAGAAATACACTGATCAAGGTACTTGCCTTACACAAGGTTGACCCTAGTTCATATTGCTGAAACCAATAGGAATGATCCCTGAGGACAGAATCATGAATAAGTCCTAAGAATAACTGAGTGTGGCTCAATAGCTAGTAAAATGATTGATTAATCAATCATCCCACATGTAAATTTCCCCTGATAACACACTAGATTAGGTCATGGCCTTATATTACAGCATTGTACAGCTTACACCTTTTTTCTACTACCTATATAGCCCATTTCTACTCCAAATTTATTAATAATACTATGAAGGATTGGGAGTTCCAAAATGGCACAGATGCTTTGTTTTCTTGTTTATCCCAAGCTCCCAATGTCTGACATATAGCAAAATACTAAGTAAATACTTATGGAACAAATGGATAACACAAGTTTGGGAACAAAGTAGAAAAATGGTGTCAGTTTAATAAACACTTGCTACTCTTTGTCACTCAGTTCATTTCCCAGAAAATTACTTGTCAGATGAGTACATAGCAATGACATCACATCACTCAATATATCTCACTATCTTGAAAAGCAGGTGACCTTTCACACTTCATGCCCATATAAAAGTGGTTCTTGGCATTTCTTTTTAAAATTCAGATTTGCATGTTTTTCCCTCAATCTGAATGTTAGAGAAGTAAACACATAGAGGAGAAAAAAAAAGCAGCTATCAAAGCAGTTTTGTGGTCTTAGAGCAGATACAAATGAGTAATAGGGTCTTTTTAAATGAAGCTTTAAAATATATGCAATTTTACAACAATATACATAAAGAATAACAAATATTAAAGTAGTTATTTCTGTTTTAACAAACATGTATTTCTGCTTTAACAACTTGAACAGAAACAGGTACCAGTAATTCATTCTTTAATTCAATGTTTTGTGAAAGGTAGTTTTGCTTTTTCTACCCTTTTTAAATTATCTTCTAGCATCAGTATATTATTAATACATTATACTGTAATACTTAAAGATTTAAATCAGGGTGGAAATAGATGAAAAATAATATTAAAATTGTAATTAATAGAAATTTACTATAGATTATGAATTGTGGTCTGGATATCTCTGTTTTAGGTAATTTGCTAACTTATTACATATAAGTAATAATTAACTTATTGCATATTAGTAATAATTAACTTATTCTATATAAGTTACATAGGCTGATTTAAATTTCTAAAAATGATTTGATTGACAAATTGTCCAACAACAGATCAAGAAGTTCTGGCGTATTTATATGAATAGATTAAGTAGTTCTGCATATTTGTATTCTGCAGTGGTACAACAATATCATCGATTTGTAACTACATGGATGGCACTTGAAGGCATCAGATTGAATAAAGTCAGAAGGAAAGAGACAAATTCAGAATGATCTTTCTAATGTGTGTAACATAAACACACATAATTAGGAAGCATCAAAGGCCAAAGGCAATGGAACTACTTTTATGGGAGAAAAACAAATGGCAATAATATTTGTTACTAGTGAAGATAAATGGACACTATGGTGGCAGGGCAGTTGTTGTTACAACAAATGCATACAACTCTCATTAATAGTATTTTAAATCATAGTACCTCGATATAAAAATATTTAATTAAACCTTATATGGAAAATAGCTTTTCACAATGAATTCTAAGGCGTCGGTCAGAGTGATAAAAATGTGAAAAAGGGCAAAATAAATTGTTTAATTCTACAAAAATATGCTTGAGCATAAAGGAATAAAGAGATCATTTCTATGATGCGACTACAAATAATTCTTATGTGCTTTATAAGATGCTAGTATATTTCCAATTTCTTACAATGAATGTTTATTAGTTTTAATAAAAATTTATCATCTTTTTAGTAATTAGACCTTATTTCCATTGAGAAATTAGAATTGGTATGTCATTTCCTAAAGATCTAAAATAACTTGGGTATTATTTTGGTATGTGATTTTTAAAAATTTTGTATTTGTTTTTGGGTCATACCCAATGGTCTCAGAGCTTACTACTGACTCTGGATCATTCCTGGCAATGCTCATTGGACCATTTTTAATGCAAATACTTTAAACCCCTGTACTATCTCTTCAATCCCATTGTACTCTAATTTTTAACACAATGAGGGAGCCAGGAGGTGGCGCAGGAGGTAAGGTGCCTGCTGCCTTGCCTAGGACGGACCACGGTTCGATCCCCCGGTTCCCATATGGTCCCCCCTGCCTGCCAGGAGCGACTTCTGAGCGCATAGCCAGGAGTAACCCCTGAGCGTCACTGGGTGTGCCCCCCCCCCAAAAAAAACACAATGAAATATAAAGCTAGTAGGACTCTGTGATCATGAAATTGTAAGCAACTATTGCTATTAATCTGCAGATAATCATAGTCTTTCAAGAAAATAGACATTAACTTTTTATTTAGCCACCTATAATTTAACCTTTTGAACATGTATTACTTTATGCAAATGAGATTAACAACTGACAGCTCTTATTTGTTCTAACTGTTATGGGTAGAGGAAAGTACTAGATATTGTGGGAAATAGAACTTACATGATATTTTGAGATTCAAAAAATGGTGATATTTTAGGAGTTTAGCAATTCCCAAAGTTCCTTTCCTCAGATATAACTTTAAGATACAAATAAATAAAGCAAATGAGTAAAAGTGAAATGAAATCTAAAGCAAATGAAAGTAATCTTTAAGACAAAGGAAGTATTACTATATGAATTATTTACAAGATAATGTGTTGGCCGCCATGTTTATACTGTGTCACCTCCATAGATTTACTCTTTTTTTGAAAGAGAGAACCAAACCAAACCATAAAAAAAAATCATGTACAGACTGGTTACACAACTGAAAGCTTTCAATCTTGGGAAAAGAAGGCAGGCCAAGTCTCTGTCCTGCTGAAGCCATGCCTGCTGAATCCATCACCCATAATGCCTCTTCACCAATGGGTCTGCTTCAGCATTCCTCTAGGATGTTTGGCTTTTTAGAGACACCAATCTGACCATATTCCAGGTATGCAGGTATTTGGGCTGATATCACCAGGGCTTTTTTGATTTTTTGAATTGAAAGCGGGCACACTTACCCTCCCACACACAGTATCCTACTATAAAGAGATTGGGCAGCTGAGAACACACCTGACAAAAGCCTTAGTTTTAGTAATAGTACTCTTAACTACTGACAACTTCATTTATTTGATGTCGTCATTCCCTTAGGGACACACTGATTTAGATGCCAATGTGTAGTGGAGGCCACTTTTTCAGAAACACATGAAATGACAGAATGGTCAGCTAGCAACAAGTGTTTACTAAACCTCCTTTAAATGTTTTAATGATGTCAATGAATATACAATAAATTTCACGAATTAAAATAATTATTTTTTTCTTCTCTTACTTTTTAATTTTTCCTTTCTATTCCTTTTTTAAAATGTTGCTGACTTATTTGGAAGCAAATATATTATTGCTTTATGACAACTATGTCAACTAAATGATGTGATTTTCTTTAAATAAAATAAAAAAAGATAACTCTGTTACAAAATTTAATATGTAAAATCCTAAAAGGTAAGAACTCTACTGATAATATTCATATTCCAGTTATTTTATTTTTAATACTTTTTAATTTTTAAGTTAGCTGGGCCCTGAACTAGAAGATTTTATTTTTCTATGTCTGTTAATTAATGAATATTTATCCAATTAATGCTTATTAATGATAACTTCATGAGGATTTGAAAAGATTATGTATGACTGGCAATAAATAGAACCTATTTTTTAAGCTTGTATTCCTAAACATTACATTAATACATTAATGTATTAATCCTGTTAATTAATCTTGATAAATACATTTCCTAAATGTATTAGTTCAGGATTAATACATTACTTGAGATTTAAAAGAAATTAAATGGCAGCTATTTGCAGAAAACATGGCTGATCCTTGAATATTCAGATTTACAAATACATGAATATCCCCAGGCTTTTCATTACATAGCATAGTATAGAGGATAATAAGAAGGTGATAGGTTCTGGGATCTAGGAACAAACTGGGCCTACCCTTCCCATGCTTAGAGCAAAACTTAGTTCTCATGCCAAATTCCAACTGGCTTTTAGTTTCAGTCTTGTCTAGTAAACAAAAGTACAATATGAATGGGTCTAGAGATATATAAACGATTACATAGTGGGAGCCGGGAGGTGGCGCAGGAGGTAAGGTACCTGCTGCCTTGCCTGTCTAGGATGGATCACGGTTCGATCCCCCGGTTCCCATATGGTCCCCTGTGCCTGCCAGGAGTGACTTCTGAGCTCATAGCCGGGAGTAACCCCTGAGCGTCACTGGGTGTGGCCCAAAAACCAAAAAAAAAAAAAAAAAAAAAAAGAAAGAAAGAAAGAAAGAAGATTACATAGTAAAAAATCTGCATGACCTTGCACAAGGAAATATAAAAAGAAACCTCACTTGGATGATATTCAAGATTCCATTAATTTTATTATTTTCACATCCTCTATGTAAGAATTAAATAGATAATGTGTAACTATATAATCTTTATGATTTTGTCATTTAACTGCTAAATCAATTTGTAATTACCTTATGTCTACATGAAACTTCTGACATTATTAGATACTTTAAGCAATACCAGATCATATCAATTTTAAAAGAAATATTGACAATAATTTGAACCATTATTGAACTAGAAAACATAAGGTTATTGTGCTTTTGCCCCTTCTTCTCCTAAATTGTTTTGTTTTAGTCCAATTTCCAAAGTGAATTGACTAAAATCAATATTACATGTAGTTTCAGAAAATTAGAATAACTGTGTTATTCTTGAGAGATTTAGAAATGCCTTATCAACATTTAATGCTTTGAACAATCTTTGTTGGGGATAATGAAGATTGTATCTCAAAGCACAGATTAATCAAAACAAAAGAGTTACGTTCCTGATTATAATAGAAGACTATACTTCTCAGACTGTCAACAAAATTCAAATGTTCAGAATTTTATCTTAAAACTTCTTATATGCTGAAAGATGGTCAGAATGGTTATACCCATATCCAAGATCTCAGAATTAGTAGCAGAGATTTCCAGGTATATTCCTACCTTTGCTGGAGTATTTTATCTTATTAGCTTTCAATGTAAGCTATTAGTTTGTATCAATACTACAAGTAATGCCAAAATTGTCCATTCTATCTTTTAGCCATTGTGGGGTTCTTTTGCCAAGAATGAATATGCCTTTCCTTTTTCAAGTATTTTTGAATCCTTTCATCTTACAAACATTCAGAATAAATTACGTTTCCTAAATTCTAAAGTATTTTGGTGATATATTGATTTTTGAAAATATAAATTTTATTTATCAAATCATATTTATAAACTGTTGATATTTTAGTAGCAGGAATACCAGCTCAAATATCTGCTAGAATGTCCATAAAATAGAAGCATGTAATGATATTTGGGACCATTTGAAATTACTTAGATAATGAAGGCGCAATCCAAATTACAGGATATTTTCTATTAGTGAACATACTTTTCCAAATAATAGCTCTAATAGATAAAATATATTATAATTCAGGAAAATTATCATGAACTTATGAACTTTTTGAACTGAAAAATATACTCAAAAATGAAAATATTTTATGCCAAAACGAATGATTGGCTATTTTTTTGTTTTGTTTGTTTGTTTGTTTGATTTTTTGGCTTTTGGGGCCACAACAGTTTGATGCTCAGGGGTTACTCCTGGTTAAGTGCTCAGAAATCGCCCTTGGTTTGGGGGGACCATATGCGACGCTGGGGATCTAACCTCGGTCCTTCCTTGGCTAGCGCTTGCAAGGCAGACACCTTACCTTTAGCGTTTATTCTTTTATTTTTTAGTAGTGAATTTTTGTTTGTTTGTTTTTTGGCCACACTAGTGGCGCTCAGGGGTTACTCCTGGCTCTGCACTTAGAAATTGCTCCTGGCAGGCACAGGGAATCATATGAGATGTCGGAATTCAAACCACCATCCGTCCTGGTTCAGCTACTTGCAAGGCAAACACCCTACTCTGTGCTATCTCTCTGGCCCCAGTAGTAAATTTTTAAAAATAATTTTATTGAGACCAATGTGAATTACAAGTCTTTCACAGTCATATTTAAGGTATAGTAACTGTGAATTAGGACAATTCCCACCACCAGTTTTAACTCCTTCCAACCCTGTTCCCAGCATGCTTCTCCTGTCTCCACACTTATCCCCCTGGACTACTAGTATAACAAGGCCCCTTTGTGTACAGCTTGCTTTTAGTTTGGGTCTCTTGATTCTATTGTGGTTGTTTTGGATTGGGTATTTAGGGTTGATCTTTTTGTTTATTTCTACTCAATGTTCATGAAACTGCTTGCCCCTGGTACCATCCACTTTGTATTTTCTCAATTTATTAGGCAGAAGGAGCTGATTCATGTTCTATGGTTCTGTTGAAAAAATAAAAAGCGGGGATGAGCCCTATGTAGAAGTTATGAATTTAAATTTAAAAGAAGAAAAAGACAAAAACAAAACAAAACCAAATTAAAATAAATAAAAAGATAGGAGGGTGGCTGGGGTGGTAAGTTATTTTTGTTGTTTTGTTTATCATCATCATCATCATCATCATCATCATCATCATCATCATTATTATTATTATTTGCAGAGGCACAGTAATTGAGGAAATTAGAAAAGAAATTCCCTTGGCCTAAGAGATACAGTATTTCTCCACCCTTGATGCATATTGTCATAGGTTCAATACAGGCTTTGGCTATGTTAAAATATAATTCTTTTTGTTTGTTTTGTGGCCACACCTGGTGACACTCAGGGTTACTCCTGGCTATGTGCTTAGAAATCATTCCTGGCTTGGGGAACCATATGGGATTTCTGGGGATCGAACTGCGGTCAGTCCTAGTCTAATGCTCGCAAGGCAGATGCCTTAGCCCTGTGCCACCACTCCGGCCCCTAAAATACAATTCTTATCTAAAATTTTGCCTTTAAAATTAATATTAGTATAATTACAAATGTGTATAATTATTTGCACTAATTTCAGAACATTTCCATCATGTATCAAAATAAATTCCACACTAATAACCAGCCCCTAGTGATTGATAATCTATTTTCTGTTTAAATTTACACATTCTGGATATCTATATAATTAAAATTTAGAATAGATATCTTTATCCACTTACATATTATTTTAAATATTAATATGTGATACAATAT
>PVKC010047639.1:0-11027 GCA_004027635.1 Crocidura indochinensis | reverse complement strand
AAAGAAAGAAAGAAAGAAAGAAAGAAAGAAAGAAAGAAAGAAAGAAAGAAAGAAAGAAAGAAAGAAAGAAAGAAAAAGAAAGAAAGAAAGAAAGAAAGAAAGAAAGAAAGAAAGAAAGAAAGAAAGAAAGAAAGAAAGAAAGAAAGAAAGAAAGAAAGAAAGAAAGAAAGAAAGAAAGAAAGAAAGAAAGAAAGAAAGAGAAAAGGGGGAGCTGGAGTGATAGCAGTATCAGTTTGTCTTTCACACAGATGACCCGGGAAGGACTCAGGTTCAATCCCCAGCATCCCATATGATCCCTGGAGCCTGTCATTGGCAATTTCTGAACACAGAGCCAGGAGTAACCCCTTACTGCCACCGGATATGACCCAGAAACCAAAAAAAGAAGAAGAAAAAGAAAAGAAAAGAAAACCAAGTGTCAGATAAGGAAAGAGCATGACCCTGGATATAGCCCAGAACTCTGACGATATTATTCTCACCAACCTGCCACTGCTTCATTTCCATGCAATTCTTACATCCTTTGAAGGCTAGTACCAGTCCTCTAAGGGCCTTAAAGGCTTATAGGAGAGAGAGAAGGTTACAAGTGCTCAATTCCCAGTCTATTCCATTGAAAATGAACACGGAAATTCCCTTTAGCTGTTTCTCTACAAACAGCACTTAACCAAGGTCTAACTGTACTCATCTTTTTTCCCTGAAAGTCTCTAAAAATGGTATGTGTAGATAGGTAGATAGATGGATAGATGATAGATAGATAGATAGATGATAGCTTTTCATCCCCCAAAAGCTGAATACTCATTATTCTCCAATGCAAATGGAACATTCTCCAAGATAGACCACATTCTGGGTCCACAAAACATACCTACATAAAATCAAGAGGAGAGAAATTGTATCAACTATCTGTTCAGATCATGATGCACTGAAAATAAAAGTGAATTACAAACAGAAATAGACAAATAACTTTAACACCTAAAAATTAATACAGGTCACTATTCAACAAAATTGAATCAAAGAGAAAATCAAAAGATTCCTAGAAACAAATAAAAATGAAGGCACAAATTATCAGAAATTGTGGGACACAGCAAAAGTGTAGTAAGAGGAAAATTTATAGCTTTGCAAGCATTCCTTCAGAAGAAAGAAAGGGCTTACTAACTTAATGACACAGTTTAGAAATTGGAAAATGACCCACAAAATGAGCCTAAAGCAATCAAGGAGGAGGAAATAATAAAACTTCACGCAGAAATTAATGAACTAAACATTCAAAAACCAACCCAAAAGATCAATAAAAGCAGGAATTCATTATTTGAAAAATAAACCATTAGCAAGACAGAGAATTAATTTATTCATAAGAATATCAGAATTATTTTATTCTGATTAATAAATAAAATAAAAAAGTAGGGATGTCAAACAAATACTACAGAAATTCCAAGAGTAATCAGAGATTACTTTGAGAATTTTTATGCCAAATCTGAGAGTACCTGGAAGAAATGAATAAATTCATGGAGTCTTATAAGTTCCCAGTGTTAAACAAAGATGATCTGAACAGATCTATCGTTATCAAGAATATTGAAATGGTAATCAAAAGGCTTACCAAAAACAAAAGCCCAGGTCTCAATGGAGTAACTGATGAATTCTTTCTAACATTTAAAGGGATCTATTGCCAGTCATTTTCAATCCCTTCCAGGAAATTGAAGAACCAGAAACACTCCCAAACATTGTTTATGAAGCTAACATCGACCTGATACCAAAAGCAGACAGAGACACCATAAAAATATAAAACTATAGGCCAATATCCTTGATAAACACATTCTCTCTCTTTTTTTTTCTTTTATTAGGTGCAGCAAATATTAGGAAAATTAGAAGAGAAATACCCCTGGCAGAAAAACAAGGTGTTCCTACTCATGAAGCATCCTGTCATAACACCAATTACAGTCTCTGGGTTTACCAATAGTCCAATCCCATGCTCTTTCTTTATAAGCCCAATCATAATGTGAATGAATGAGAGAAGTAGAAAGCCTGTCTCGAGTACAGGTGTGGGTGGGGTGGGAGGAGGGAGATCTGGGAAACTGGTGGTGGGAATCTTGCACTGGTGAAGGGGGGTGTCCTTTACATGACTAATCATACAACTACAATCATATTTGTAATCATGGTGTTTAAATAAAGATAATTTAAAAAATAGATAAAGCAATAAAAGTAAGATTTTGTAACTACAAAAAAAAAGTTCTCCTCAATTGCCGTTGTTAAAGCCAGGCTTTTGTAATTAAAGATCTTAATCCTAAATCAAAGCTGGTGTGTCACAGAGTGTCTTCTAATTTCATCTCACTATTGTGTGATAAGGCAGGGAATCAGGCCCTGAAAGCAAGTTGTTGCTGTTTCCTAATTGTCCGGATGTCATATGAATCCACCCTAGAGAAATTTGGTACCAGAGCAGCATTAAGGTTTCCCCAAATGGAAGTTTGATTCCTGGTGCTGGTGTAGAAAACCAAAGGCATTGGTAAAATTTAACAAGAAAAAAAAAATCTAACCCCATCCATAAATGGGAAGAAAAGATGTACAGAAATTTACTCAAAGAAGGAATTCAAATGGCTAAAAGGCACTTGAAAAAAATGCTCCACATCATTAATCATCATAGATACGCAAATCAAAACAACAATGAGATATTATTTCACACTAGAGAGATTGACACTTATCACAAATAACAGGAACAACCAGTGCTGCTGACACATGTACAGAAAGAAAGGGTCTCTTATTCACTCCTTGTAAGAATGTTGACTGGCTCAGCTATTTTAGGAAAACAATATGGATATTTCACAAAATCTAGAAATTGAGCCTCCATCTGATCCAGCAATACCACTCCTAGAAATATAAGCTAGGAACCTCAAAACAATGCAGAAAAGCCCTCTGCATTCCTATGTTCCCTGCAGCACAAGGAACATATAGTCACAATACATGTGAACATCTAATGATGTTCTAATGTGAACATCTAGTTACATAGTTTTTTTTTTTTGGGGGGGGGGGGAAATTGCCTGAGAACAGATGAGTTGATAAAGAAACTGTGGTACATCTACATAATGGAATACTACACATCTGTTAGGAAAATAGAAGTAATAAAATTTTTTTATACATGAATGGATGTGGAGACTTATACTGAGCAAAATGAGTCAGAGGGAGAGGAATAGACATAGAATAATTACCCTCATTTGTGGAATTTAAAAAATGTATGGTATTAATATGCAGAAACAATAGAGATGAGGAGTAGGAGGACTGGTTCATCATGGGAAGCTTGCCACAAAAAGCAGGGGAGTGTGTTTTTAAGACAGAGAAGTGACCACTATAACAATGGCAGTTGAAAATGATCACTCTGGACTATGACTGGGTGCTAATAGAAAATAAAGTGATATGCATTATACTCTTCATGACAATATTGCAGACTATAATGTCTAAAAGGGAAGTAAGAGAGAGAAAAGTAAAATGTCTGCCAGGAAGTAGACAATAAAGAGGGAAACTGGAGATGTTGGTGGATAATGTTCACTTGTGAAGGGTGTTGTACATTGTATGACTGAAAATCACAAACAACTTTGTAACTTTGTGAAAAAACAACTTTATTACAAGTAACCTTGTGACCATGGTGTTTAAAGTAATTAAAATAAAAAATAATTTGCAAAATCATAATAGTTGATCTTTAAGCAACACTAGTCTCACTCTAGTGTCAACTCCCATCACCATTGTTCCATCATCCTCTAGTCACCACTCACTCACCCACACACAACCTGTCAGCCAACTTAACAGGCACATTAAGTTTGGTGGTTGCATCTTAGATTTCATGTTTTCAGACTTGTTGAGACTATGCTATGGAGATACAGTTTATACCACTCTTCCAAACCCCCAGTATAACGGAAGCCCTTATTCCTGTTCCCCTGATTTCCTTTCCTCATTTTTTCCAACTTTTATTTCTTTCTTCTGTGTCCTTCTCTCTAAGCTCTGAATTCACGAGTGACCTAGGCATCCCTCTTCACTACATTATCTTCCCTCATCCAGTTATTCAATTACCACAGATAAGTGAGATCATCCTGTATTTGTCTTTCTTCTTGATTACTTGCTTTATTCAACATGATTTCCAACCAATACAGCAAATTTCATGGTTCCATCATTCTGAGCAGTTTTATAGTATTTCACTGTGGTTACTACATCTTTATCATCTGTTTATCTTAGGTTGGGCACCTAAGTTGATTCCTATCTTAACTATTGTACTAAGTGAAGCAATAAATAATGAGTGCATAGAACCATTTGAATGAATGTTTTAAAAGTTCTAAATGTTTTTTTTTCATTTTATTTTTGTTTTGTTTTGTTTTGTTTTTTGTTTTTGTTTTTTGGACACACCAGATGGCACTTAGGGGCTATTCCTGGCTTTCTGCTCAGAAGTAACTCCTGGCAGGCTTGGGGGACCATATGGGATGCTGGAGATCAAACCCGGATCCATCTCGGGTCAGCCACGTGCAAGGCAACTGTCCTACAGCTGTGTTCTCTGACCCATAGTCCTTAATGTATTTATAACCAAAAGTGAATGAATGTTTTAAAGCCCAAAAGTGAAATTGATGGGTCAGATGGCAGCTCAATTCTAAATTTACTATAGACTCCCATAAAGTTGTCCACAGGAATTGAGTCAGACAACATTCTCACTAGCAATGGATTATTCCTTTTTCATCATATCCCTGTCAGCCAATATTATACCTTTTTTTGAGATGTGCTATTATAACTGATTTGAAGTAATATTTCATTGTTTTTTATATTTAGATGTTCCTAATGATAAGTAATTCTGAGCACTTTTCCATGTTCTTACTAGCATTTCTCTTGACCTCCTTTGAGAAGTGTCTGTTGGCTTTCTTCTTCTTGTTTTTTGAAAGTTTTTTCTTTTTTTTTGTTGACCTTTGTAAGTCCTTTATGTACCCTGGATATATCTGGTGTAATGAATATAGATATTTTTTCCATTGTTACTGTCTTTTAAGGCACATTTTTGTTGTTTTGCTTTGCTTGTCAGACGTTGCACTTCTCTATTCTGGTACTTTTGCATACTATGTTGTGATGCAGCCAAAAATTGCTGATAGCACTAATGATTGCAGAGAGTTGCCAGGATTGTGCTGAGTCACTGTGACAGCATGGGGGATTGAACTCATGATCACCTGCTTGCAAAAGAGGCACTATAAGTCACTGAAGCTATTCCTCCTGGCCCCTAAAGCTATAATTGCAATGAATATTTCATCACAAATTACCAACAACAAAGCACTTTAAATATTTTCCACTTGTAATTCCTTTTTATCCAAAAAAATGTAATAGGAACAACGGCTTCCCAAAACACCTCAGATTCTTACATGTTTGATTTTGAATTTAATTTTTGGTCATTACAATTGTCAAACTTTTCATGGTCCAGATTCTATTATGTGTTCTCATGTAGTATTAGAGTCACAGTGATCTAAGTGTGATCTAAGTGTGATCTAAAATCTTAGTGAAGCTAAGATCTACTATAATACCCATAACCTCATTGGAAGAAATATCACATTTGCTCGAAACAAAAAGGAGTAAAACCTCAGGAGTAAAGGATCTTTAGAGAGAGAGGAGGTGACCAAGAATGTTAAAACCACAGAGATATTAAGTCAGCCAAAAACGCAAAAGCTCCCTTAGACATAGAAGTGAGTGTCCTAGATTATTGGGAAATGAGAGTGGAGATGTGGGAGCATATATTGTAAGTGGGCAATTATGACATTTTCAAATCAAGAGGGACACAGTTTGCATATCAGTATACATGTCCATATCTAACCTCTGAACTGTGTTCCTTGTTATTTTTTTTTCATTTCTTGCTAGTGGAAGAAACACTATAATATGAAGGCAGAGACCAACTGAAGTAGAAAAAGGATTTTTTGTGTGTGTGCGCGCACACACACACACACATACACACACACACACAGTGAGGTATTGTAAGTCAGGTGGCAAATTGAACCAAGTGGGTGTGGTGCACCAATCACAGGAGAAAAGCAATGTGTCAGGGTTAGACTGACCCTCAGAACTCTCAGCATTTTTCCCATCCTGAGGGAGAAAAGCTTATCCTGATTCATAAGCCATCATGGAGGTTATCCTTCTTCTTTAAAAACAAAAAATTAAATAAACAAAGTAAGCAGTAAGCAGACATTGAAGTTCTAGAAGTGTAAGGAGAGTTCTGGTTTTCCCCGTGTTTGGTGGTGAGGTGGCAAGTGTTCAAAGGAGACTTACATTCCAACAGGAGAGTCTCATGGCCCATCATGCATCCTGTTTCAGTGAACTCGCAAATAATTCTGAGAGGTGTTCTGTAACCACTAAAATCGGCAGAATAAATCATCTCTCCAGCCCTCCAGCCCAGTCTTGCAGGGTGAATCTGCCCAAAATTATCTCAGCATATCTCACACACTCTATGGTCCCTTTGTGTCTGTAGAAAGTGCAATGCAGTGGGTAATTTCAAACAGTTCCTCATCTCTGCCTGAGCTGAGAAAGGAAGACTGAAGCAACAGTGCATGAGGCTTCCAATTAGTTTTGCAGATGGTCATTTTAACCAAGGATTGTCCATCAAAGCTGTTTTAACTTAGACAAGATGAAAGAAGTTGGGCTTACCTTTTGAGACTTTCTACTTCTATCATTCTACTTTTAAAAGCCATGAATTTTATGAGCTTTCAAGGCCTGGTAAAATATCCACTTACAGTTGTCTTGTTACCCATAGAGGTAATCCACATCCCAAAATGAAACTGGCTATAAGAATTCCACTCAGAAACAAAGACTATTGTTTTCACAACGAAATAACATTTACAGGTTGATGATGCAAACCAATGGGCAAACGGGGTGGTTTTCTGGGAGAGCAGGGAGCAACTCACACAGAACTCTTGAGCAAATACTGATCTGAGAGTGATTGTGGCCTTTTACATAGGACAGAACAGGCTAACCATGAGGAAACTTGCAAAATAATAATATGGTGACAATTAGCAGGTGCATGATGATGAATATTTGCAAACCACAAAACACTTCAAAAGTAGCTTCATGCTTATTTTCTCCTTTATTCTTAATAGTTATAGTTTGCCTGCAAATAAGTACAGGCAAAATCCATAGGCTTAGATACATCTACCTTCTCCATTGACCCACCATCTACTCTGGTATTATAACAATGTCAACTTTGGGGCCGGGCGGTGGCGCTGGAGGTAAGGTGCCTGCTTTGCCTGTGCTAACCTAGGACGAACCAAGGTTCGATCCCCCGGTTCCCCATATGGTCCCCCATGCCTGCCAGGAGCGACTTCTGAGCAAATAGCTAGGAGTAACCCCTGAGCATCATCGGGTGTGGCCCAAAAACCAAAAAAAAAAAAAAAAAAAAAAACAAAACAATGTCAACTTTTCCCCAAACAAACCATGGAGTACAAAGTCTGGCATCAAGAAATTCAACTTCTTTCACAAGTTCTATGCTCATTTTATCGTAATATTCTATGTAAAATTTTATTTCTCCATCTCTACCTCCTACACTCAACTCAGGCCCTAGTGACCTTTCTCAAAATTGCAATTATTCCTAATTAGCCTCTTCATCTGTAACATCACATTGCTCCTCCAATTCACCAGACTAGTTGCAGAGCATAGAACTCTTCTGACCAAAATTGTCAGTGGCCTCAGCTTTCTCATCTCTGAAGTCACTTTCATTAACTCCCAGGAAAAACTTCTGATGATCCTCTTCATTACACCTATGCATACCTTCATGCCAATGCACATTTTTCTTTAGTTCCCAAAATAGAAAAAGTCTTACATTTTAAAAATCAAGATGAATCTGATACTGACTATCTATTAAACACACAATGGTATCTTGCTAAAATTTGCTCAATTTTGCATTTTAGAGCCATGAGATCCATGGGAATTTAGATAATGGATTGGAGAAAATTTTAACTTTCATTAGCCATCATTCTTTGTGTATTATATCTAGTGTTAATCGATGAACCCTCAATTTGAACACACACTATACTGAAGATAATATTCTGACAATGAAAGTACATGACAAGTTAAAAGTACTATCCTTGGTCACACAAATTCTTAAAACCCTGTGTCCTATACAGCTAAAGCAAAACCAATATGCTATGTGAACTAAATAAAGAGATTTGATGAGAAAGGAATCATGGCAGATTGAATGCTAAGGAATAACTTTACAGAAGAGTTTTTGCTTATCATATATAGCAAAGAAAAAAAGACAGGAAAAATAATGAAGGCATAAAAAGATAGTCATGGTATGGGCAGCTCAGGAAAAAAACTTACAAGGGTTTGCAGACTATCTGACTCTACACTGAAAAACTAGAATCATGGAAAGTCATTGAAGTGTTGGCAATTATTTATACAATTAAACTTCTTAGAAAACTATTCCTTCTGCTGCTACCAATGTCACAACCACCATTTCAGCCAAAATGCCATCTGGACCCTCAGCAAGATGGGATGAAAAATCCTACTTCTAGTAGAAACAGTATTTATGGAAAGAACAATGAATGCCAGGGATGAAGAAAAATATGGCTGGAGAAGTAGCCAAGGTCAGATCATTAAAGGTCTATTTAGCAGGTGGTAAAGTCTGGTGGCTAAGAACATGATCTCAATATTTAACTGTTCAACAAGCCTGGGGTAATTGTCCAATTCTTCTTTAACTTTACCATGGGACTGCTGTTACTAATAATGATAATATTGAAAATAATGACAAAGGTGATACCATTTATTTTCATTCTAAACTGTGAGAACTCAGTAATAATATGCATGTAAAGCATTTAGTAAATATTCAACAAATATTACAACAAATGTTATATACTTAACATTATGTTGTCACACCATTCAAAGGAGCTTATGGGTCAAAGAGAATGTACAGGGAGTTATGACTAACTGGATATACATTATACAAACTCAAGTAGATGTAAAAAGTATAGTTTGAAAGAGAGAAAACTATTATTATGCTTCAGGCAAGACATGAGGCGAGGATGAAGGCACTGTCATGACAGTGGGATTTAAAAGCTGTCTTTGGATTTAATATAACAAATACCCATGAGATCATGCTGGTATAAATAAATAATTACATACATAAAGAGATGGATGAGAAAGAGCATCTCTTTCTTACAGTAAGATTCTAATTAATAAATGTGGATGAAATAGTAAAAATAGAAAATCATGATAAAGTAAATACAGTGTAGTTACTGGGTCAAAGTACATTGGTTGATGCTAAACTTAGTGCACAAAAGTCTTATGGGAAGGGTAGAGCTTGTTAGTGATGAAAAGGTGATTTTCAATAATCAAAGCTGGGAAACATGCATTTGATCACTTATTTGTTTTGTTTGTGCTTGGGGTCATACCTGGCAGTGCTTAGGGCTTAGTCCTGCCTCTGTACTCAAGGATTACACTTCGTGGGGCTCTGCAGACCATCTTAGGTACTGGGAATCAAATCTAGGTCAGTTGTGTACAACACAAGCACCCTATAGACTCTATTATCACTCTCCAACCCTGAATTGACCATCTTTAATCAAAGGTACCTACATAGAAGTCCAAGATTTTGGAGACTTGGCTGAATGATTGAACCAGCCTCCAGCCCTGTCTTCCAGAGTTGCCAGTTTGCCCAACACAAAGACAACCGATAAATACAACAGAACAGTGAGTCATAAATAAACAGAACCCCTTCTCCCCTCAAGCAAACAAGTACAAGTGTACTATGGCCTAGGTTTAAAAGTGCTCTTTAAAGCTAGGCTGCACAAGGTCAAATTTCAATCTACCATTCACTGGGCACACTCTTCCATCAAGATGCCTGTTGAAGATCCTCAGCTCAGAAGCATAGCCCCAGCCAATTGCAGCAGCTATGCTCACCATTTCCCTGGGTCACTTCTACTGGCATCCTGAAATTTGGCATAAACCTGGAACATGCTTAAAAATCTATTTATACTTACTTTTAAGAACTGAGGGTGAAAAGTTATAACATGGTGGGTATATTGGGTATTGTATTAAGGAGTGGATGGTTAGTCAGGTTTCTGAGGGGGGGAGGGGGTGGTACATGGGAGGGGTTATATAGGATATAGATATGGACTGTTGGTGGTTTAGGTTTGTCTCTTAAGGAGAATTCCTATCTCTGTGTGTTCCTGCCCCATATATACATGTAGAATTTAGCTTAGGTATATATTAATATAGAAGGGTGGGAAGGGCAAGAGATATGCTGAGTACAGAGAGATAGGTAGGTATAGTACTTGTTTCTATTTTTTGTTGTTTGTTTTTGAGTCATACCCGGCAGCGCTAAGGGGTCAGGGGTCCTCCTGGCTCTATGATTAGAAATAGCTCCTGGCAGGCTCCAGGGAGCATATGGGATGTCAGGATTTGAACCCCCACCCTTCTGTATGCAAGGCAAACGTCTCACTGCTGTACCATCTCTCTGGCCCCCAATATAGTATTTGTAAGGAAAGGAAACTAATAGATCAGCTTTTGGATAAGTATAGGTTTCGTGTCTGGAGTACTAAACATTGTGTTAGTGCAGTCTATCTATGTAGGTATTTACCCTTTGCAGTATAGTCCGCAGCATCCTATATATCAGCCTTCTTTTCTTACCTATAGAGGAGGTATCAGTGTGGTTTTTATTTGACATGGATTGAATTGATGGTAATGAGGAGAAGAAGGTGGGAGAAGAGGGAGGCAAGAAGGAGAAAAGGGAAAACAAAACAGAACAAAACAAATCAACAATTAAGCAACAACTGCAACAAGACTATGAAGTAATAAGAAGAGAGGGTAAAAGAGCAGGGACATGTTGGTTTGCTTGAACGTGCTCGATGCTTATGCCCTGTAGAAAAGATCTGTAGGTAATAGTTGTTGCTTCGGTGGCCTGGCTGGTCACGCACTTCAGGACCTAAAAGAAGGGATAATCTAGAGATAAAGGGTATGTTCAAGAGTTATATCCAGATATTTTCATGATGCAAGCTGAGTATGGTGCCTCGTGTAACTCAGCCCCAAGGTACCACCGTAGGATGTTCACC
>PVKC010047638.1:0-11027 GCA_004027635.1 Crocidura indochinensis | reverse complement strand
GTACAAGACAAGGATGCCCTCTCTCACGACTCTTATTAAATATAGTGCCGGAAGTTCTTGCCATAGCAATTAGGCAAGAAAAATATATCAAGGGCATTCAATAATGTTAGAGAAGAAATGGTTATCAAAAAAAAACCAATCCCATTTACATTAGTGCCACACAAACTCAAATATCTTGGAGTCAATTTAACTAAAAAAGTGAAGAACTTATACAAAGAAAACTACAAAACCCTGCTTCAAGAAATAAAAGAGGATATGCAGAAATGGAGGCATATACCCTGATTATGTATTGGGAGGATTAATATTATTAAAATGGCAATATTTCCCCCAAGGTACTGTACAGATTTAATGCAATCCTTCTAAGGATATCCATAACATTCTTCAAAGAAGTGAATCAAACACTCCTAAAATTCATCTGAAACAATAAACATCCAAGAATAGCTAGAGTAACCCTTGGGAAAAGGAATAAGGGAGGCGTTACTTTTCCCAACTTTAAATTGTATTACAAAGCGATAGTCATTAAAACTGCATGGTATTGTAATAAAGACAGACCCTCAGATCAGTAGAATAGACTGGAGTATTCAGAGAATGCTCCCCATATATACAATCAATTAATCTTTGATAAAGGAACAAGAAATGTAAATGGGGCAAAAAAAATCTCTTAAACAAAATGATGTTGGCGTAATTGGTCAGCCACTTGCAAAAAATTAATTCAGATCTTCAGCTAACACTATGCACCAAGGTCAAATGCAAATGGATTAAAGACATTGATATCACACCTGAAACAGGTGTATAGAGCAATACATAAGTAAAACACTCTAAGACATTGAAACTAATGGCATCTGCCAGGAAGAAATAGCACTCTCCAAACAAGTCAGAGCAAAAATACATAAATGGGACTATATTAAGCTGAAAATCTTCTGCACCTCAAAGTAAATGCCTAGGATACAAAAGCCACCCACAGAATGGTAGAAGCTATTTACCCAATACTCATCAAAGAAGGGCCTAATATCTAAGATATACAAGGCACTGACAAAACTTAACAAGAAAAAAAAGGGAAGAAAAAATGAACAGACATTTCTCAAAGGAGAAATATGAATGGCCAAAAGGCACATGAAAAATGCTCCGCATCAATAATCATCAAGGAGATGCAAATCTAAACAACAATGAGGTACCATTTCACACCACAGAAACTGGCATACATCACAAAGAACATAAACAACCAGTGCTGGTGGGGATGTGGGGAGAAAGGAACTCTCATTCATTGCTGGTGGGAATGCCAACTAGTCCAGCCCTATGAAAAACAATATGGATATTTCCCAAAAAATGAAAATTGAACTCCCATTTGATCCAGCTATACCACTCCTAGGGATATACCCTAGGAACACAAAAATCTCTTCCTCATACCTATATTCATCGCAGCACTATTTACAATAGCCAGACTCTGGAAACAACCAAGATGACCTTCAACAGATGAATAGCTAAAGAACTGGGGTCCATATACACAATGGAATATTATGCAGCCATCAGGGGAGATGAAGTCATGAAACTTTTCTATACATGGATGTACATGGAATCTACTATTATGCTGAATTAAATTAGTCAGAGGGAGAGAGAGACACAGAATAGTCTCAATAATCTATGGGTTTTTAGAAAAATTAAAGACATTAAAATAATTCCTAGAGATAAGGACCAGAAAGACCAGCTCAAGATATAAAGCTCACCACAAAGAGTGGTGAGTGAAGTTAGAGAAATAACTACTCTGAGAAATATCATAACAATGTCAGTGATGAGGGATATATAAAGCCTGTCTCTAATACAGAAGGGATTGAGGGAGGGAAGAAATGGGGGCATTGATGATGGGAAGGTTGCATGGTGAAGGGAGGTTTTCTTGTTATGACTGAAACCCATCTACAATTATGTATGTAATCATGGTGTTTAAATAAAGAAATCATTTAAAAATAAAAATAAATAAAATAAATCTCAATTTTTTAACATTACCTTTCAAAAATGAAAACCAAGAATGAGGTTTAATCAGAAAATTTAGAGTTGAAAAGTCATTCATGGGGGCCAGGCGGTGGCACTGGAGATAAGGTGCCTCAGCTAACCTAGGACGGACCACAGTTCGATCCCCCGGTTCCCCATATGGTCCCCCGTGCCTGCCAGGAACGACTTCTGAGCGAATAACCAGGAGTAACCCCTGAGCATCATATCATAACAGATTAATTTTTAATTTTAGTTGTTAAAAGTTGAGCCTCATCCAGGACCAAAGGTGGTTGGTCCGAATCCTGGCTTCCATATGGTCCCCCGTGCCTGCCAGGAGCTATTCCTGAGCAGACAACCAGGAGTCACCCCAGAGCACCTCTGGGTGTGGCCCAACCCCCCCCAAAATTGAGCCTCATAATTTCATTGCTGTTGACTCTGTGACTTTAATTCTGTCCTTTACTTTCGGGGGGGGCACATTCATGCGCTCAGAAATTGTTCCTGTCTTGGGGGACCATATGAACTAAGGGGAATAGAACCATGGTCCATCCAAGGCTAGCTCCTGCAAGGCAGATGCCTTACCGCTCCACTCCAGTACTCTGACCCCAGTTCTGTCATTTTCTTAAATTAGTTACTTTATATAAACATCGTGGTTACAATGTTGTTCATAATACAGTTGGTGTGGTGATTTTTGTTTATTTTTTATTTTATTTATTTATTTATTTTGTGGTTTCGGGTCACACCTGGCAGCGTTCAAGGGTTACTCCTGGCTCCAGGCTCAGAAATCACTCCTGGCAGGCTCAGGGGATCATATGGGATGCCGGGATTCAAGCCTTCTGCATGCAAGGCAAATGCCTTGTCTCCATGCTATATCTCTCATCCCTGTTTATTTTTTACAACTGCAAAATTGTTCATTTCAACAGTGCACTTTTCTCACCACCAGTTTTCCTCCCACCCTCCTCCTTGCCTGTTTCTGGGCAGATACTTTTTTCTTTTTTTTTTTTTTAGACTCTATAGTCTGCAATACTGTTGCTTAAAGATTATCATTCCTATCACTTTATCTCCTTACTGTACCCAGTTCTACTCCAAAGTTATCATTTTCAACTGTCATTGTCCATTCTCTGCCCTAACTGCACTCCTCCACTAATTATGGCAGGTCCTCTGTCTTTTCTTAACACCCTAATGGTTCTGAGTCCCCTTGAACATTATTTCACATTATTATTTTTAATGAGTCCCCCATAACTTCACATTTTTCTTTCTCCTATTCCAGTCATTTTTTCCCTATTTATATATACTCTGGGGCCAAGAGAGTTTTCAACAACCTTCATTTAAACCATTGCATTTCTTCATGCAGCTATTCTAAATTCCACATATAAATTATATAATCCTACATTTATTCTTCTGCTGCTTACTTAATTTACATAATATCTTCCAGTTACAGCCATGTCATAGAGAATTACATGTTTTTACCATTCCTTATAGCTATGTAGTATTTCATTATATATATACATATATATGTACCATATCTTCATGATCCATTCATTTGTTGTTAAACATCTAGATTGATTCCAACTCTTATCTATAGTGCTTAGTGCTGTAATAAATAGTGATATGCATATGTCATTTTGGATAAAATTGAGAGGCTTCTCATTATGAACTCAAAGCTGTACTAAAAACCCATATTGATCAAAAGATCATTGCTATAAAGATGAACTTTCAGAACAATGAGTCAGAATAAAATATCCAGTGACAAGCCCTCATGTGACCAACTAAATTTTGATAAAAAGAGCTGAGAGCATGAAATGGATTTAATTGTGTTGGGACGATTGGAAAACCACGCATAGAAATGAAAGTTGGATACATATCTCATATCTTATACAAAAGTCAACTCCACGTGGATCAAAAAGCTTAAATCAGAACTAAGTTCATAAGGTACTTTGAGGAAAGCATAGGCAGAACACTCTGAGACCTATACCTCAAAAATTTTTTGAATGATAGGATGCAAATAGCAAGGGCTATAAAATCAAATCTGAACAAATCTGACTACATCAAACTAAAAAAGAAAACTGGAAAAAAGTAAGAAAAACATGGGTTAGAACTTATAGACAGCTGAGTGATAGAAAGTACTTTCATTGAACACATCAGATAATGGATTGGTAGATACCTAAGATATATGAAGTACTCACAAAGATTAACTGCAAAAAACTAAAAATTCTATAAAAATGGAGAGAGAAAATGAACAGACTCTGAGGAAGACCAACAGATGCCCAATACTCAATGAAAAAATACTCATACTTACTATTAGAGAAATTTAAATCAAAACTTCAATGAGATATCATCTTACACCAAGGAGGATGACACATATAGAAAATATTGGGAACAAGCTATGTTGGTGGGAATGTGGTGAAAAACTAACTCTCATCCACTACTGAAGGAAATGCTGCCTGGCCCAACCCCTATAAAAAACAGTATGGAGGGTTCTCAGTAAACTGAAAAATTGAACTGCCATAAGACACAGCAGTCCCAGGTATTTAGCCACATGACAGAAAGAGTCATAATGATCATTTTTAGTGAATAAATATGAAATCACCATATTAGCACTGGGGAGTTGGCTCAAAGGGCTGGAGCATATTCCTTGCATCCTACATGCAAGGATTTAATCAGTGTCACCATCTAAATTACACTCTGATAACCTAATTAGGAGTTTTTGCAATGTGGTGCTCCCAAACAAATATACAATCAACATGCTTATTTGAAAATTAGTGACAGCAATAAAAAACAAGACTGCTTATATAACCAGTGTACACTACTGATTTAAACTTAGCAAATCCACATTGATAATTTTGTTTTAAAAGAAGTAGGAGAATTAGTAAAACTTCTCTGGTACTCTGTAATTACAAAGAAAGTTCTTTTAATTCACTGTCACTGTTTTTTCTTCAGAGTTTATAGTCCACAAGGCATTTTGCATATTCTTGTACCTGTGTTTAATCATTCTCAGATCCAGAGGGTGGAATGAGCCCTATTTGTGGATAATATAGAAAGTGTTTTCAAGGCCATATGCATGGACTTTTAGATTCCTAAGTCAACTAGCTTTACCATAATATTACAGAAGTATCATTTCTCTAGTTTTCAAATGATTTGCATTTTACATGCAATAAATGTTACTTACTTGTGGAATGTTACTGAAAGTTGTCCTCTTTGTAAGAAAAAAATTGCATTCAATTCTCTAGCCAATGAGGCGGCAACTCAACCTGAGCTTTTACACATTCTTCATGTGATAATTCTTCATTCTAGTCTAAAAATAGAGGGTCTTTGAGGTAGGAAAGATATTATCATGCATTTGTGAGCCTGTACTTGGTCAAGGCAAGTAAAAAATGAACATTTTACAGCCCTACCCCTATCTTCATCAGCTCCCTGTGATCAGGAAATGATGTAGCATCTATGCCATTGTGCCAGCTCAGTGACTGCAGGTGCAGTGGATCTAAAATTTCCTCCCAGAGTCCTTCATGATAATCATTCACTATGAAGATCAGAACCAGTGTCCTAGAGAGCAGCCTGTAAAAGATCACAATGGAATTCAAGGTCTTGACTTAAGGAAGTGGTCAGAGAAAATTGTAACAGCCAAAATTGTATGCAAGCATTTATGAACAAGGCACATAAAAATGCTCCACATCAACCAAGGTGAAGAAGACTGAGGGATGACTGACAGCTAGACAAGGAAGGGTTACTCCCTGGAAGGAGCCAGTGTGACCCATCAAAGTTTCTTGAGAACCACCTATACATGCCAGAGAAGCACAGTAGGGAGTCAAACTCCTAACTCCTCCAAACTTCTCTCTTCATACTTCCCCTCTAATTGCTCATGCAATTCAGTCCCTCTGAACTTTCATGGACTTACTTCCCCCCTTTCATAGAGTATGTTGTTTTCATAGCAACTCTTAATCAGGCCTTAATCTCAACATAAAAGACTCTGGGAATTGGGCCAAGAACCCTGCACATAAATTTCCTTTTTGTATATAGATCCAAGAGGATTATTAAGCTTATAATCAAATGGACAGTTGTTAAGAATCTATTAATTGGCAAACACTGGACCTCTGTTAATACAAGAAGGAAAGCAACATAACAAGCATTCTTTTCAAACTTAATTGCCAGATATGAAAGAAGAAAAGGAAAAATGATACCAAAGTGTAATATGAACATTTTTTAAATGATATGCTGATGATCGTCTCAGCAGGCCATGTCTCCTAAAGATCTGATTGCACTTCCAAACCACATGTGATGTTAGCTCTGGGCCTTGTTTTGACCCAAAAACACATTACCCTCTTTTCCAGTTGGGTACCAGAAGCCTTTAAGCTTGATCCCTTAGCTATCTACTCACCTCCCCATCTCTGAAACACCTGTACTCATTATACCTCACACACATACTTTCTCTCTCTCTGGGAGACATAAAAGAGAAACACAAAGATAATTTGAACAGGGCTTAATATGCAGATTTACACTCATTACAGCCCATTAAACCGAATGGAGAAAGCACACTGAATTCTCCAAGTCCAGTGAGTGAAAATAATAGCACAGAAGGTTCTAGAATCACCCAGTTCTCTAAATTTTCAGATAGTAATACCATATAGGGATATTTAATGAACTAAAATAAAAAAGTATGAGGTCAAAATGAGAAAACTGTAATTTGAAATAACAACTGACAAGTATAGCAGATAATATTTAAAAAAAACTCATTAGGAGGTCTGAAGACAAGAATAGTTGCTGAGGAAAATATCAGTGAGTTACAGGATGAGATTCAGAAAACCTCTAGAAAATAACAGAATATGAGGTGGGGGGAAAGTTCTAAAATAAATAAAAAGTGGTCAGACTCCCAAAAACTGAGACAGGCAGACAAACTGTCAGTGAGTCCCCTTTGACTCAGAAGAGCAATTTTTACAAGTGAAAGAGAAGTTTCAAGGTAAGGGGAAAGGGTCCTTCCAGTTTCACAGGCCCATTAAACAGTTAAACAGTCTGGAAACAGGGTCCTCTTTGTAAATCAAAAGAGCCATATTCACCCAAAGTCAGTGGTTCCCATGAAAGGGCATAAAGTTTCTAGCCTATGAGCCCAGCACAAGACATAAAAATACTGCCACACTGCAAAAGTCACAGTGGGAAAGCAACACAGAACCCCACCACACTTAGTGAATAAGATGATAAATTGGAAGACCAACTAGTAGCAGAACATATGTAGCCACTCTAATAAGAATTTTACTTATTTAAAAAGTTGAGGCTACATCCAATGGTGTTCAGGGGTTATTACTGGCACTGTACTAAGGAATAACTCATAGCAGGCTTGGGGAAACACATGGGATGTCAGAAAACAAACACAAAATGCTGCATGCAAGGCAAGTGCCTAAACCTGTCTACTATTGTTCTTATCCCCTAATAAGGATTTTATTTAAAAAATGTGTGGATATTTATGTAATTCAAAGAAACCATAGAATGGACAGCCATTAAGACTCAAGAGGTACCAGTGTAGAAGAAAAAAATCAAACAGAAATGACAGAACTGATAAACTTGTGAGGTAAAATGAAACAGTCCTTATGAAAGGCCTCTCCAATAGAATTAGGACAGAATTAGAGAGTGCAAAGATGAGTTTCACAACAATTCCAGAGAGCATCAGAAGATGGAAAAGAGTCATAAGGGGACTCAACCAAAATGCACACCACCATCCTACTAATGACTGGATCAAGTCAGACCAGCACAAGAAAAGTACAGTATCTCTGTGAGGCTCTATGGCTACAAAGTTTTTCTAGTCAATGAACTCCAGTATATCACATAAAAAACACTATATTTCAAAGGTCACAATGGGGAAACATACAGAACTCCACTATGCTTAGTGAATGAAGATGGTAGCTCTGAAGACCAAACAAGTGCCGGCTACTTACATAGCCTCTCTGATAAGAACTTTAGAGAGGAAATGCGGATGAGTTCAAGGAACTTAAAGAGCTCATGGAACAAAAAGCCAATAAGATTCAAGAAAATATGAAAGTAATATAAGAAAACTTTGAGCAGAAGTAATAGGAATGACAAACTTGGTACACAAAATTTAAAACTCACTGGAAAGACTTCACCAGAAGAGTAACAGCTGAAGAGGACAGAATCTGTGAGCTGAAAGATGAGCTGCATCTTTAAAATCTCTATACAATAAAAAGGTTGGAAAATAATCATAAGACAAAATGACAGAGGTAGAAAAATCTTCAAAACCTCCAGGCCCAAAGGCAGTGGTGGGATATGACAAAACACAATGAAATTAATGCTTTGACAAGAATACTTCACCCACCCAGACTTTCATTCAGGTTTAAAAAAGAATACACAGTTCTACTGATTAAACAAGAGCTCAGAAACTTGACAGACCCAAAACTAACCTTAAAAAAAAGAAATGAAGGGTCTATTTTAAGACAAGGCAGACCCAACAAACACACCAAAGTCCTACAAAGAGATGACAGAAAATTACATGATAATCATCTCTCTCAATGTCAGTGGAATAAATTAACCAGTTAATAGACCCAGGAGAAAAATGTATCAAAAAATTGAATTCAACATTTTTTTCTGCCTGCAAAAAACATATGTGAATAGTCAGAGCAAGCATAGACAAAAGTCAAAGGTTGGAGAATAATCATTCAAGCAAACAACTCATTTAAGAAAGCTGGGTGGCCATTCTATTAGACAACTAGATGTTAGGTTTAAAAAGGTTATAGAAGACAGAAATGGGCATTTATTCAAGGGATGTGTACAGTAGAAAGAAATCACACTCCAAAACATACATGCACCCAATGAGGGTCCAGCAAATACTTAAACCAATCACTGCTAGATTTTAAGAAAGACATAAATAGCAACACAATAATAGTGGGAGACTTCAACATAGCCTTGTCACCCATTAATAGGTCATCCAGACCAAAACTTAAAAAGGATATACTTTAACACAGATTTAATATTTCAATAAGCATGCCCACAGAGAATATAAATAGTATCTGTTAGATATATACGAAAAAAGATAAATTCTAATGGCATTTATGAAATAGAAATAAAGTTCATAAAAAGATTTTTAAAAAGTTCAAATTTGTTAATCACTATTACTGCCCTTCACCCCCCAAAAAAATCCTAAAATCTAGATTTATCACCAATGTTGTGAAGAAACCTTGTGATTTATTATATGAATGTAAATTACACAATAAAATATTTAAAATGTTTATTATAGACACCACAATGCTGCTCCCATGTGTGTTCCTCAAAGAATTGTACAATGCACTAATGTATTATTCAATGCAATACTATTCAGTTGTTGAATGGAAAGTCAACTAGTGTCCTTTGACAAATACTGGATGAAGATGCTTGTATGAAGAAGGTACTATTCATACATAAAAAGACAGGGGTTCTGAAACCCGCTTCAACATGATGAGTCTGAAAATGCATATGAAAAATAGAATCTAATATAAATGAGAATATAATGGGCAATTTCCCTGGCTTGGATTACCTGGAATAGGCACTAATAGAGACAGGAAGGAGACTGAGCTTTCAGAATCTAGGAGAAGTATGAATGGAGAAAGGACATATCTTTTAGAGACTATGGATATACACAGTATAAGTAAAAGTAAAAGTGGTGCTTTTACAATTTTGTCATGAAAATTAATGCTTGTGTATATTTTACTTCAAAAATTAAAATGGCTAATTTTTTCAATTTTATTTTATGTGTGTTCCCCAAAGAATCCAAGTCATAAACTCAATAGATACCTGAACAATATATAGAGTTCTTCATAGTTGAACACAGATACTCCTCGCTTAATGACCTACCTGTTTAGCAACCACTTGCACTTAATGACCATCTCACCGATGGTACATGCTAGAACATGGTAGTGGCCCTGTGTCTTCATTCATGGCTGATGTACACTATTCTGAGGTCTGGTACTGTTGTTTTCCTGGTCAGTATTCACATTTCAACAGTAAATTTTTTTTTGCGATGCAAAGAAAAAACGCTATAAACAGCTATACTGTACTGTATATCTACCTAAAAGAACAACTTTAATCCTTTAGCCAATGGACCCGGGGGCTACATTTAAAGCATACTATTGATGCACAGCTTTTTCCAAAGCTGTAGCAACAGAAAATGATGAAGTAACTCTCTGTGATTTCTGGAGATCTTACAACATTTTAGACTGCATAAACAACATTAAAACCACTTGGAAGGGAGTGACAGAAAAGTGTATGCAAGGCATATGAAAAAAATGCCTAAAATGTTTTGTTGCAGTTTTTGAGAAAGGTGAACATGTTGATGCCATAAATAAAACAACTATGAAATTTGCTAAAGTGCTTAATTTAGAAATTGAGGTGGAAGGTATTGAGGAATTAGTGCAATACAGGGAAGGAGAGCTAACCATTGAAGATTTAAAAGAGTCAGAAACACAGCAGAACCTGGTGGAGAAGAAGAAAATTAAAACATGGAAGAAGTATCGAAGAAGTTTACTGTGAATGGATTAGCTAGTGTGTTCTCAAAAGTGAATGCAACTGTTGGAACTAGAGAGTATGAATGTGATGTTGAACGATTCACAAAGGTGGAAAGAAAAATAAGTAAAGTTTTACAGTGCTATCGTGAAATATATGAAGAAAAAAATGGCAAAGCAGACCACTCAAAGTGGATACTTTTGGAAAGTTACACCAAGCACTACCAATGCTTCAATTTCTACTCCATCGTGTCCCTTACCTGGGCCTTCAGCAGCTCCTGATAATAGCTCTGATGATGACACAGATGAAGATTTTGAAAGATTCATTGACTAAAATGATAGCCTGAATTGATTTTATTTTTTCATTTTAAATATCCTTTTTCCATCTTGTACACTCTTCAGTACAGTACTGTGGTTTTTGGTGCTTTAATGTACCTACTTTACTAAATTTATGTTCTGTAATATATTGCAGTACTGTGTGTAATTTACACAACCTGTGTAAATTAAAACAAGTGGAAGTTTTCAATTTGATCTTTCTCGAGAACAACTTGGTGATGGGAATTCCCC
>PVKC010047637.1:0-11025 GCA_004027635.1 Crocidura indochinensis | reverse complement strand
CAACTATCTTTACTCCATTTGGCAAAGTAGTAGTATAAGTTGAAAGCCTTAGGAATCAGAATAGCAATAAAGGGGGATCTTCCAAAAAGCAAGCAAGCAATTCTTGCTTAAGGTAAATAAAAATTGTTAGATTCTGCACAGCACCAGAATTAATGCATAAAAGATTCTTGATGTGAGAGTGAGAGCAAACTTAGTCTATCCTAGTGGCCACTTCTTAAATATCTTGTATTTTAATCAGTTACAATTTATGTGAGGAAACATCATTTCAATGAGAAACTTGTATTAATAATAACACTCCAAAGTATTCTAATTTAGAAAATTAAAATATTACAGGTTTTATTAAAAATTTACAATGTTAGTCATCTTATATATATATATCAATATATATTTATATATATATTGATATATATATGATGACTAAAATTGTAAAATATATATATATATATATATATATATATATATATATATATATATATCTTTGAGCACTGATTAAAACACCATTGCTACAAGCCCTACTTGGGAAAAAAAAGTGCTCATTTCATTTTAGTTTTTAGAGACATTTACATCCTAGAAGCTGAATAGTATAGTTTAAAAGGCCTATGCCAAATTTAGGAGCAGTCAAGCAGAATTGTGTTCTCTGCTGACATTCTAAAATTTATATAGTTTAATATTACAGTTAGAATAAATAATATGAAATATACTTTTCAAAATAGTGCAAAATCAAATAATTTTATTTATTTTAAAAAAGCAAAAATTGAGAGCTGGCGAGGTGGCGCTAGAGGTAAGTTGTCTGCCTTGCAAGCACTAGCCAAGGAAGGACCGCGGTTCTATCCTCTGGCGTCCCATATGGTCGCCCCAAGCCAGGGGCAATTTCTGAGCGCTTAGCCAGGAGTAATCCCTGAACGTCAAATGCGTCTGGCCCGAAAAACAAAACAAAACAAAAAAGCAAAACAAAAAAACAAAAAAAAAAGCAAAAATTGGGTCCAGAGATATAGCACAGAGATAAGGGTGTTTGCCCTGCATGTTAAAAACCCAGGTTTGGGGGCCCGGGAGATAGCATGGAGGTAGGGCGTTTGCCTTTCATGCAAAAGGTCATCGGTTCGAATCCCGGTTCCCCATATGGTCCCCTGTGCCTGCCAGGAGCGATTTCTGAGCATGGAGCCAGGAGTAACCCCTGAGCACTGCCGGGTGTGACCCAAAAACCAAAAAAAACAAAAAACAAAAACAAAAACCCAGGTTTGATCACTGGCATCCTTTATGGTCCTCCAAGCAATTTTACGAATAATCCATGAATGCAAAACCAAGTGTAACCCTTGAGCACTGCTGGGTGTGTCCCAACAACAACAACAAAACAAAAACAGAAAAAGTACTGCCAGGGCATACATAAACTTTTAGTGGAGTTCAGCCCACCAGATGTATCCTCAAATTTTCCTGGTGGGGAGAACTGAAACCACCCCCACAGGGTTCCTTAAAAGGTCCGCCATGGGCGCCTTTTTCCCCTGCATGGATGGTTGAGGAATTTCCAAAGAGAGGCTTGGCATTACATTTTCACTCATGATTTGTCTATCTTTCCTTTGTAAAATCTCAGGCAAAATTGTGACCTCTATCAAATAATTTGGCTCAGAAATCCCAGCATCAAAGATTACTAAGAGAACTCCTTTTACTGGATAATATCTAGAACCTATAAGTTAAGACAATGTTTTTTCTCTTTTTCAAATATGTCCTTGCAGCTGCAATTTCTGGTAATCAAGGGCGAAGCCAGAGAGCAGACCCCTGTGCTATTGACTCTCCTTAGAAAAAGGGAACCACACCTAAAACACATTTTAGGGTATTTGACTCCTTCCTTTAATTGACCTCTAATAGAGCCCTGCCCCAGTGAAGATCAAGTTTCTAGTATTTCCTACTTCCTCCTAATCCTTGTTTTGCTTTTGAGGTTGGTTGTTAAAAGCAGCCCTGAGTGTTACCTTTCCTTTTGCAACTCAAAATTAACTTTGCCTTATCATTGTGAACATCCTTCTCTGCACCTGTGAATGGCTTACCCCTATTAAAAAAACAAAACAAAACAAAACAAAAAAAAACAAACCAAAAAAAAACCTGTTTGGAAAATAAAATTATGGCACTCCTGCCAGAAGATGTGTTTTTTCAATATTTTTTTTCAATATTTTTCCGTATGCCAGCCGGGCAACCCACTCTCTCTGAAGTGGATTAACTGAAATCCCATTGGCACTACAAGACAGAAGCCACTTGCAGCAAAGAACAGGGGCCAGAGAGATAGCTCATTGGTGTTTGCCTTGCAAGCAGCTGATCTAGGACCTAAGGCAGTTGGTTCAAATTCCGGCATCCCATATGGTCCCTGTGCCTGCCAGAAGCTATTTCTGAGCAAATAGCCAGGAGTAATCCCTTGGCACTACTGGGTGTGGCCCAACAACCAAAATAAAATAAATAAATAAACAAATAGATAAATAAAAATAAAGAACAAATTCTCCAAAAATAAAAAAGCTAGATTTTTGTTTTTATTATTAAATATCTGTTTATAGGTTAGCTTCAGTGGTCTCCTGTTATATTTAATTTTCATACAAAATAACACATCCAGTATATTTTGTTGAAATATACGAGTTACAAAGGTAACTGAAATTTGCTGCCAACAAGCAAACCAATCCTTTCATATCTTAAATATATGGCAGTTACTGTGTTAATTATTTAAAGTAAAAAAAAATATGACAAAGACAGGAGTGCTAATCCAGCAGGTTGCACATTATCCTGACTCAGCTGACCTGGGTTGGATCCCTGGTACTACATACAGTCCTCCAACTCTCAACAGGAATGATTCATGAATGCCGAATCAGGAGTAAGCTCTGAGCATGTCAGGTGTAGCCCAAATGAACAAACAAAAGAACAAAAATAGAAAAGTAACAAATATATTTCTTTGCAGTTTATTGTTTCTATTTTATTATAGATTTTGAGCCAAAGATGCATAATATCTGATTTTTATATTTCAAAATAAAGAATTAAAATTAAAGCTTAATTTATAAGTATATAGATGTTTCTTTTTCTTAAACTTAAAATTCTAATAGGTCTGAAATATAAACAGATTTCAAATTTGATGAAATTTAACATCCATACAATATTTACAATTATAAATTATAATTCACAAAATTTACAAAATACATTTTGAGTACTTCTCTTTCAAAGACAAAACTTGCAGATAGTAGAAAAAAATTACAGTGTATATATATATATATGTATATATATATACATATATATATATATAGAGAGAGAGAGAGAGAGAGAGAGAGAGAGAGAAACACTAGGGGCCAGAGCAATGGCACAGCAGTAGGGCATTTGCCTTGCACTTGGCGGACCCAAGACAGACATAGGTTCCTCCAGTGTCCCATATGGTTCCCCAAGCCAGGAGCGATTTCTGAGTGCATAGCTAGGAGTAACCCCTGAGTGTCACTGGTAGTGGTTATATATATATATATATATATATATATATAAATCTAGCTTTTTTATTTTATTATATATATATATATATATATATGGCCATCTATATCCATATCTATATCTAGAGAGAGGCGAGAGACTTCAGGGAGCTATACAGTTGCCTATACTACATAGAATAAGTCAGTTTTACTTGTCAAATTCTACTAATAGAAAAGAAAAAAATACTCATAAAAATTAAAAAATGAGAACCTTATGTTTACAATTGACATGAGATTTTACTCTAGCAAACAGTATTTCTTTAAATCTAAATTTTTTTTTTTTTTTTGGTTTTTGGGTCACACCCGGCAGTGCTCAGGGGTTACTCCTGGCTCCAGGCTCAGAAATTGCTCCTGGCAGGCACAGGGGACCATATGGGGCACCGGGATTCGAACTGATGACCTTTTGCATGAAAGGCAAATGCCTTACCTCCATGCTATCTCCCGGGCCCCTAAATCTAAACTTTATGGCTACTAGGTTTATACAGATATAAAATAATACATGAATAAAAACATGATTAATTAACTTGTAGAATTATTTTGAGTATCCAAAGCTATTAAGTATTTGAAAGCTAACATAAAGTTTTATGTCATTCTAAGCTCTGCTTCATTACTAATCAATCCAACCACAGATGGTTATTTATTCACCTCAGTCAGGAAGGGCAACTTTAAATTCAGGAGAGTATATCTGTTGTTCAATATCCTGTAGAGAATTTTATTTTTAGGCTTTAAAATATTTTAATACTCAGGAGCTATTTTTATTTTAATCAAGGATTTTGGTAAATTTATTAATTTAGTAACAAATGACACTTCTGCTTTCAAGAGAAGATATTTTGTTAATCACAACACTTAGAATAAAGACCCTTGAAAGGATGTCTTAAATGGACAACACTTGACCTTGGATTACAAACTTAATAACAAGAAGTGGGTAGTGTTGGTGTGGAGACAAGTAAGATAAAGGGGTGAACTTGACATATCATAGCCACAGTGATAGTGACTTGAAAAATTGGTAGATGTAACTGCACTGCATATTAATACCATAATCTCTAATAATAATGTAACTATTATTTAAACTACATTAAAATTATTTGTATGATATCTGTATAAGAAATTAAATAAATGTATTGGTGACATGCAGCTCTACCAATAAAGTGAAACTATTTCATTCATTTTTTTAATGTTCTTGGGTCTTTTAATTGATAAATCAATTTGCTGCATAACTTCAGTTCTAAAGTTGCATCATTGAGAATTTTGTGATTTAAGCAATCTAAATTATTGAGTTAGAGTAACATTGCTAAAAAAATACTGAAGTAGGACATGTCCCAATGGTTTGGTTATCTAAAAATATTGAGGATTATGATGAAGCTAGTATTTTAGGAAAGCTTTCACAGAGGAAATTATTTGATTGCCTGTACATTTCAATATAATTTGTTCTGCATTTCTATCTTAACAACCATAAAAAATCACATCATTATTTTGATTTCCTGAAGCCTTTTTAAAAGCAAATTGTTTTTGAGCCTAGTACTTTTCCAGTTCATTGATAACTCAGATTAGGAAAAAAGACAATTATAAATATAACTCTTAATTCTCTAGGTCTGGATGACTGACAGGTCCCAGGTGCTATGAAGGATAGAAGATGCTCCCTAGGTAGAGAGCTGGGTCCAGGGTAGATTTCACAGGCTGTTAGGTTGATGGCTTTACAATTGTTTCCTAGTGTGTCACTGCCTGGCTGTTGATGGGTTTCAATAGCCTCTCCAGATCCCCTTAGGTGCAATTTTTTTCTTGACTTCTCTTTGATCCTGAGGTAATGGAGCATTTTATCAATTTTAGTGAATAGGTCTTGATCAGATATTTTTTTCTCTAGAAGATCAACATTCTCAGCTGTTTTTCAGGAAAAGCAGGAAAAGAGGTGAGGCAGAAGACCTCTTACTCTGTAAACTTTCAAGTTAACCTTCATAATGCATTCCAGGTGGCAGAATTCTAATAGTTATCCAAAATTTAACATAAGCCAGAAATAAGCAGTTAACTGTTTGGGGGAATAAATGAAACTTCATCATATATTCAATTAACATAGTTTTTTTGGAAATTTGGGGTGTTTTGAATTTTAGTTATCTTATTTATGTGACTTCGCCTATATCTGAATTTACCTAAGTTTAAGTATAAATTACTTAGTAGTACTTATGTATTAAATAATTGCCAAAGGTATAAAACAGGCAGTGGTGATCCATAAAAATTTCAGTTTGTTTATTATTCTGATATCAAAAAATTGAATAATTTTTGTATTATTTTTGGTAAGAAAGGGGAACTTCTTTTCAGTTAAAGTCAATTTTTAGAATGCTACGTTTATACTATCTTTGTTTGTTTGTTTGTTTTGGGGACCACACCCAACGGTGCTCAGGTTACTCCTGGATTTGCGATCAGAAATTGCTGCTGGCAGGCTCAGGGGACCAGATGGGATGCATGGGATCAAATTCGGGTCAGTCCCTGATTGGCATAGTTCAAGTCAAACCCCTACTGTTGTCCTATTACTCAGTTGTATTGTTACAAAATGTAATTAAATTCATACCTGGCTTTTAATTAGCATGCATGAAACTTTTGTTTGATTTTAAGTGCTGGTTTTAAGTCTGAGAAAAACATATGACTGGTCCTTTAAGTAATGTATCTATTTAAATATAATAGATACTTAGTCTATAAGATTAAAACTATGCTTGGAGCTGGAACAATACTATATAGTAGATAAGTAATTTGCCTTGCATGTGGCTGACCAGGATTCAAACCCGGGCACAATATATATGGTGTCCCCAATTCTCCAGGGATACCTTCTGAGAAGCAAGCCAGAACCTTGAGCACAACATGACATGGCCCCAAAATTTAAATAAATAAATTAAGAGATCAATTTTAAAGTTTAATTATTGCTATTTCTAAACCATTGTTCTCTGACTGGTTTCACATATTCTATCAGAAAATCAAGGCAATATGTTGATGCTAGTATATATACTGACTAGCATAGCACTTAACTTTATAATTCTTACCTATAATTCTATCTTTACTTTTATTTATTAGTTCATATTTAAGTTTCCTCATATTATATTTTAAAATAATATATGACAACTACATATGAAGAAAATAAATGCACCTTTTTCTCTTCTAGTGAATATCAGTAAGAGTAAACCAACAATATATTTTCATTAAAAATGTAAGAATGCATTGATTTATTTTTACAGTTACAAAATAAATTTTTTAACTAAGTATTGGTTTTATGATCAGTGCTACTTTGCTATGTGAGGTTAGAGAAGAAATATTCTCTAAATGCTATTCATTCTTTTATGAAAATATTGCACTTCTACTAATATTTCCACTGCCAGGCCATTTCTAACAGGTAATACATGTCACTAACAAATAAGGCACTAACAAAGGCACTTCCTTTCTTTTTTTGTAGCGTTCTATTTTAAAAATATAATGTTGTCAAAAGAGCATCTTATCTCTCAAACCTATATGGTTTGACCCTTTTCAAACTATGCTTGAACAGGTATTATCCAAGCACCTCAGAGTAAACCTAAAATAAAACACTTATGTTGCATTAGATGTGTCAGAAATATTCAGTAAACTTAAAGGTAAAAATATTACTTGAATTTTAAAAGAAATATTTAGTGTAGTCAATTTTATTTAAAAACAACCTCCATCAAACAAAATAGGGGAAAGAAATTCAATATTATTGGGGTCTTTAAGAGAAGCACATAAAGATGAATATCATAAAATATACATATTTATATATAGGGAATTTGAGAGGTTAGGTCAAATAATGAAACATTTTATATGACACATAATCTCACTTTTTACTTCACAAATGTTTATTAAGTATGATGAAGTATGAGGAAATGTTTTAGGAAAATATAGAGCAGTGGACAGTAGTTATATGTGCATAATTTTTTTTTCAAATAATCGTTTTTTTATGTTAGAATTCTAAGATGATGGTGAAGTAAAATTCCTCTACTGGGTACTTAAGTGATAGCATATTAGGTACAGTTTTTACCTTGCAAGCAGCAGAAGCTGGTTCAATCCTTGGTAAATCATATTGACCCTTTTACCTATTAAGAGTGATTCATGATCACACTGATCAGCACTGCATGTGGCCCCAGAGAAAACAGTAATAGAATTCATAGTTAGTTAAGAACAAAACCAATATTTAATATTTTGCTCAACTTAACTTGATTAATACACAGCCTTTTCCATAGTCAAATTTTGTTCTGTCTAGAATTAAATATTTTGTTCTTTCTTCAAATAGTTTCACTCTTTTTTCTTTAAATTATTATTCCAGAGCTGAGTACTTACACATGGCACATGCATGCTTAAGAACCAAATTAAGTGAAGTTAATTGAAGATAAGAAAATTTTAGTCTTGGATATTTTGCACATGCTATTCTACTAGTTTAGGACTTCCATGAACCAGGTTTTCTGAAGATACTTTTCTCCCTGTTTTTTATTTCCTAACACTTCCTTTCTCTTATTAACTTAGATTATTTGTGTCCCACCTGCAATACCTTGAGCTCTTTTTGTTCATTAATTTTTTCTCTTTATACCACATCTATCATCCTAGAACAAATTACCTAGAAATTATGCTAGATGTTTTGTGTGTTATGTATGATGTTATGCGTGCCTACATGCATATATTAGTGTGTGTGAGTTGCCTTCACAAAACTTCTCAGTTTTTATTTTCTAATAAATCTAAAGTTCCTGAATCATAATGAGTACTCAGTATATATTTGTTAAATAAGTGAACAAATGACTAAAATGGAAGAAATTAAATATCAGGGAAAATATAATTCCTGTTTACTTCCACTACTTTTTTTTTTGGGGGGGGGTGGTTTTGGATCATACCCAGCAGCGTTCAGGGGTTACTCCTGGCTCTACGTTCAGAAATTTCTCCTGGCAGGCTTGGAGGACCATTTGGGATGCCAGGATTCAAACCACAGTCCTTCTGCATGCAAGCCAAATGCCTTGCCTCCATGCTATTTCTCCAGCCCCTACTTCCACTACTTTTTAATAATTATATTTTGGAGGTTCATTTCAGCCAACAGAGGATAAGGGAGAATATTTAAATGTAAGAGTTAAAGGAACTTTTGAGCACTGCTGGTGGAAATGCCATCTGGTCCAGCCTTTATGAAAATGATGTGGAGATTCCTCAAAAAAATGAACATTATGGGGCCCGGGAGATAGCATGGAGGTAAGGAGTTTGCCTTTCATGCAAAAGGTCATCGGTTCGAATCCCGGTGCCCCATATGGTCCCCCGTGCCTGCCAGGAGCAATTTCTGAGCATGGAGCCAGGAGTAACCCCTGAGCACTGCCGGGTGTGACCCAAAAAAACAAAACAAAAAAAAATGAACATTAAGCTCCCATATGATCCAGCTATACCATTCCTAGGAATATACCACAGAAACACAAAAACACAACAAAAATGTGCTTTCTAAACACCTATATTCATTGAAGTGCTATTTATAGTAGCCAGACTCTGGAAACAACCCAGATGCCTGAAAACAGATGGTGGCTAAAGAAACTGTCGTATATTTACAAAGGAACACTATGCAGCCATTAGAAAAAAATGAAGTCATGAAAATTTTCTATACATCGATGGACATGGAAGCTATTATGCTGAGTGAAATAAGTTAAGTTAGAGGGAGAGAGAGATAGAGGAAAAAATAGTTCAATATGAGTTTTAAGAAAATAAAAGGCATTATTGTGATAATACACAGAGACAATAGTGATGAGGAGTGAAAGGACCTGTCCACAATATGAAGCATACCACAAAGAGTGGTGAGTCCAGTTAGAAAAATAACTACACTGACATTTATCATGACAATGATAGTGAGTAAGAAAAATAGAATGCCTGTCTTGAATATAGGCAGAGGGTGGAGGAGGACATAGATGGGGAGCATTTGGTGATGGGAATGTTTCACTGTTCTTTTTATAACTAAAACCCAACCACAACCAAGTTTTTAATCATGGTACTTAAATAAAGATATTGAAATATAAAGTATAATAAAAAATAAAATTCTTAAAACATTCTTCCACCAAGTACTGTAATATGAGTCTAGAACGTCTAATTTCTTTCAATAAACATCTCTAAACAAAAATAGACAATAAATAGAGGAAACTAGACTGTTTAAAAATTGTAGCAAAGGGAACATAATTATGTTTATGACAGTCTATTCTGATTCAATTGTTTTTATTTGGTATTGCATGAAGACAACTTCTATAAAAATTTCTTTTTATTGTTTCAATAAAATAAATACATTTGTATTTCACAAATGGACACAAGATGGAGGCACTTGTCACCAGTGAATCAGGAAGGCGACCAGCACTCAGACACCAACACCACCATCACATAGTGTTGTCAAGCCCATGAGATCATACACAGCAAAGACAATGTAGTACTTTCTTTCCTTCTCCACAAAGAACTTAATTGAGTGAAGGAGAAGAAACACTAATATAAAATATAGGGTCAGGTGCCAGGCAATCTCAGCTACATTGGTAGAGATAAAAAAAAAAAGCCTAAATATCTAAATATCTAAGCAAAAGTCAACAAAAATGGAATCAAGAGACCCAAACTCTAATATAATTCATTTTTTGTGTGTGTGTGGTTTTTGGGTCACACCGGGCAGTGTTCAGGGGTTACTCCTGGCTTCATGCTCAGAAATTGCTCCTGGCAGGTACGGGGGGCCATATGGGGCACCGAGATTCGAACCAATGACCTTTTGCACAAAAGGCAAATGCCTTACCTCCATGCTATCTCCCGGACCCATGATAATATAAATTTTAAATGGGCTTGTTATACTATGAGGCTGGGAATAAAAAGGGTGGTGGTTGGGATAAACTCCGGCAACATGGTGGAGGGAGTTTAGCAATGGTGGTTGGATTGGCCTGGATTCACTGTAAATCATAATGGTTTAAATTAAATAAAATGAAATAAAATATCTGTTGCAAATTGCATTAATAAAAGCAGGAATGTAAGAGCTGGAATAGAACAGAAAACATAAATTCATTAATTGTTCTTTTGTTTCTGAAGTGTTTTTGGTAATTATTTACATTAGAACTGCCAAGATCGTCAGTGATTTGTTATTTTCAGGTTCTTATTTTTACTTTTTTTTTGCATTATCTGTAGTTGTCACAGCCCAATTCAAGAGTGAAAAACTCCTGAATAATTTCATATCAGAAAAGTCTACATTTGAGTTTGTCATCCAAGGCTGACCTCTTGTCAGAATGGTCTGAGCATGAAATCTAAAAGGCTGTGACATTTTCACCTTTTTTCCCTTTAAGAAAAAGCGAGCATTCTGAAAAAATCTTCCTGTAATCAAAAGAAAGGCAGTACCAAAGCCGCCAGGCCAAAACTTGCACCCCCATTAATCAGTTTCTTTGACCAGCGCAAATCCTGGCGCCAAAGCGTGTTTTTCTAGAATTCCAAACTCAGTAGGAAAGCTATCACCCATAACTCTAAAACATCTTTTTCCTCTACCTGATAATTGCAAAATTACTCAAAAATATTTCTCACT
>PVKC010047636.1:0-11029 GCA_004027635.1 Crocidura indochinensis | reverse complement strand
ATATATATATATAATAGAAAGTCCATGAGTTGAGTGAGGCCACCCCAGGCACCATATTTCTAACCCCAGGTCTAATGAAGTAGGGTAGTGGCGGAGAAATAATTAATACACAGCAGTCAGAAAAGATATTCATAGAATCAGCTTGCTTTATTCCTCATGACCTTTCTCTGCCATGAGTTTCTCTGCCATGTGCTGCCTACCTGCCATGTGTTTTCTCTGCCAACTTCTCCTTACCCTGTGCTGCTGAAGCCATATGTTTCTTTTTACCCCAGCCAAAAGCTAGCACTTGTTCTTTTTTATCCAGAACCCCACCCACCAGGGTGGGAGAAGGCTCCGTAATCCAGGTGGACTTTTCCATACCAAAAAAAGAAGTTAGGGAAGCTGGAAGTTGGGAGAAGAGTTACAGCTATTATCATTCTAATCGCCATCTTCATCATCATCATCATCATCATTGCTTTTTTCCATTTCCATCATTTTGTCAAGAAGAAAGCCGAGGGTCTGCCATCCTAAACACACAGTAAATAGCAACCACCAGAATATTTAATAAGAGTAAACATATCATAACACATTTAATAAGAGTGAAAATTAGGGACTGGAGAGATAGTATGGAGGTGGGGTGTTTGCCTTGCATGTGGACTGATGGTGGTTCGAATCCTGGCATCCCATATGGTCCCCTGAGCCTGCCAGGAGCAATTTCTGAGCATGGAGCCAGGAATAACCCCTGAGTGCTGCCTTCCGGGTGTAACCCAAAAACAAAACAAAAAAAAAAGAGTGAAAATGAAGCATATGATAAGTTGAATCATTATTGTAAAAAGCTGGTTAAAAAAGAAAAAAAGAAAGGTTGACTATTGGTGTGGCTATAACAGAATAACCCAACTAGCCAGATTTTGCTGAACGCCTTGAACCAAGGAAGGTAATCCAGTACATATTGAATTAACTTTTCTCTATTCTTCCTGCACCTTACGTTGCTTCTGAATCTACTTTAAAATTAGTGTGGTTTGGGACTGGAGAGTTAGTGCAACAGATAAGGTTTGCATGTAGCCAACAGAATAAATGAGGATAAAGGTTTGCATGCAGCTAACATGATTTCAATCCCCAACAATGCATATGGTCTCCCAACCCTCACCAGGAGTGATTCCTGTTCATGAAGCCAAAATTAATATGGTCCAACATGCACTGTTGTATCAAAGCAATCAGTTTGGACTTTTACAGTTAAAGATATATGCAGTTAACTCTGAGTTTGATGTCTCTAAGATAGTTATCTTTGTGTTTCATCACATTTCTGTTAATGCACGTGGCTCTGTGGTTTGCTTAGAGGATAATTAGGTTTAACTCAAATATGGGACCTTCAGGGAATGAGAGTCCGAGAGAGAAATTGATGATGTCAAGCTAAATCCTCTGAGATTACTGTTTATCTCCAAATCTATCACTGAATGGTAATGGGCACTCATTAGTCCTTGTGTTTGGAAGACTTTAGAAAACAAGAAAATAAAAATTAGTGTACTATCAGTTCAATTAACCTTTTCTGCTCACTTACCTCACCAGTTTCTGTTTTCCCCACAGAGTTTGGCCTAGTAATTTCTTGCTACCAAATTTGACTATTCAATATTTCCAATTTGATTATTTCAGACTATCACTAGCATTCATATTTCTCTTTGTGAAACAACTGGATATTAGAACCTCTCCTAGACCATCACGGTTGGGAATGAAAACTGTCTACCTCTTCTTGTTTCCTCTATTTCAGTAATTTCCGTATCATGCCTTACCTTATAATACTGTCACTCTTCTTAAATGGTGAGTAAACGTAAGTCAGAAAGAATTCATTTGATACCTGTTTTTATGGATGCTTGGAAAAGAGTTTAGCATTCTATGTGGCTGTCCCCAGTTTGGTCTTTAAGGCACTCTGTAATTGACCCCAAAGAATAGTAATAGCCCCTAAAATACCCCCTAAGCAAACACAGCTACCATCCCATACCCACACATACAAATCCACCAAACTTATTTTTATATGGAGTGCTAAGGCCTGGCATGAAGGACACTCATCTGGACATTCATCTTTCCATTGTTCTCTTTTTCTTAGTGTCAGGCCAGCTCAAGCACATCCTATCTCAACACCTCTCCTTCTTCATTTGGTGTTCTTGCAAACCTGAGGTCATCATGTTATGTGCAGTGCTAGCTGACTGGGTTTCACTAATTTAAGTCCTTGACACTTTCTTGTTCCTCCTGCCTGGAGTATAGGAGCAGGACCCACGCTCTGGTGTGACCATACTGGGACATGTGAGAGCTGCTGGAGTTCATTTAGTTCTTCTCTCCTTTGGGATCTGTACAGGATCAGAAATTAGCCCAGGAGTAGGGCAGCTGACCCAAGCAAAATAACTGGTATCTCATATGATTCCCCAAGCACACCAGGAGTAATTCCTGACTGCAGAGCCGGAATAACCCCTGGGCACCAACAGATTTCACTGCCAATCTCCCCAGTAAACAGTAAGCCCAGTGCCTCTTGCTTTTTTATGATCTCTGGAGCAATATGGCCTCTCTCAGCAGCACCGTGAACAGACATTGCTTCTTTGGAATTTGCTAGCTTTGGGCCGCAGAGATAGCATGGAGGTAAGGCTTTCATGCAGAAGGTTGGTGGTTCGAATCCCAGCATCCCATATGATTTCCCCGAGCCTGCCAGGAGCTATTTCTGAGCATAGAGCCAGGAGTAACTCCTGGGCGCCACCGATGTGACCCAAAAACCAAAAAAATAAAGAATTTGTTAGCTTTGTTTTCTTTTCTTTTTTTTTTTTTTTTTTTTTGGTTTTTGGGCCACACCCAGTGACGCTCAGGGGTTACTCCTGGCTATTCAATCAGAAGTCGCTCCTGGCAGGCACGGGGGACCATATGGGGAACCGGGGGATGGAACCGCGGTCTGTCCTAGGTTAGCGCAGGCACCTTATCTCCAGCGCCACTGCCCAGTCCCCAGCTTTGTTTTCTTCTTCTTCCCTTCCGCCCCCTTTCTGACTACCAAATAAAATTTCCCAATTTACAATAGACAGACCTTTATTCCCCCTCTCTCCACAAAAGAACCACTATTTTAAAATTTGCCTCTGACCATGTATGGCAAGAAAAATCATTTTCATCAGTTCCTTGGTCAGACTTCCTTTAAAGTCTTATCAGCAACTCTTTTTGCATTTCAAATTTACCCTTCAAGTTGACTTTGCTATGACTGGTATTATGGAGACATGACTATAAAATTAATATGCAATTTGTTGGGCACCAAATATTTAACTTTTAACAATAAAACTTTTAGTCAGCACATTGTTACAAAAAAATCTAAAATCACTTACAAACATCACATCAATATCATTCAAGGTGTTTTTTTTTTTTAACTTGGCTATTTGCCTTAAACTAATTAACAACAGCTTTATTTCTATTTTTACTTTTTGTGTTGTTACTTGTTTATTTGGAGGCCACAGCTGGGTATGCATAGGACTTACTCTTAACTCTGTGCTCGGAAATTACCCAGGGCAGTGCTTAGAAAACCACATATGGTGTCAGGGATTCAAACCTGTGTTGGTCTCATGTAAGGCAAGTAAGTACCTTACCTGCTGTACTATCTCTCTAACTCTGCTTTATACATCTAGTTATGGAAAAATATTTTTATAAAAAAGTGACTATATAAACTCCGGTAATTTAGCTATTAGTCTTTTCTTTTTCATTTACGCTGTGTGTGCTTAAAAAATCATTACAGACTTTATTCTATGTCTTAAACCTTCTCGATAGGATCTAAGATTCATGTCTATTATCTCATCCTCCAATAGGCCTTTCCCTAATCATCATTTAATTATGAATAGTTCAGACTTTCCAACCTCTAGAAAAATCAACAGCTGAAGACATTGGTGATGGTTTTTATTTATATATTATTTTTGTTTTTGTTTTATTGGACCATACCTAGTGATGTTCAGGGGTTTCTCTGGGCTTTATCCTCAGGAATTACTCCTGGTGGTGCTTGGAGCACCATATAGGATACCAGGGATTCAATGTGGGTTGACATCATGCAAAGCAAATGCCCTTCCTGCTGTCCTATTGCGCTGGCCCCTATTTTATTTTATTTTATTTTTGGGTCACACCCAGCAGTGCTCAGGGGTTACTCCTGGCTCCATGCTCAGAAATTGCTCCTGGAAGGCACGGGGGACCATATGGGGCACCGGGATTCGAACCGATGACCTTTTGCATGAAAGGCAAGCGCCTTACCTCCATGCTATCTCCCGGGCCCCCCTATTTTATATTTTTTTATACTTTGAAAAACTTGAAACGTTTGATTCCTGAGTTCTTTTTCTTTTTTTTTATAAATCTCCAAACTTGGAATAAATTTTTGATCTTCTGGTGGTGTCATTGTATATTATTTTGTTCTTTAATACTACGAAGGATTTGGGACATAGCTCAAGTTGGATTTTTGGGGGTTTCTTTTGTTTGTTTAATTTAGTTTAGTTTTGGATTTTGGACCACACCCTGCAGTGCTCAGGGGTTGCTCCTGTCTCTGCACTCAGAAATGGCTCCTGGCTTGGGAAACCATATGGGATGCTAGGGATCAAACGTGCATCCGTCCTGGGTCAGCTGCATGCAAGGCAAGCATCTTACCACTGTGCTATCACTTCGGCCCTCAATTGTTAAGTACATGTGCAGCATTGAGGGCCTGTGTTTGATTCCTACCATTGAATGTCTCCCCACTGTATTCTGCAAGATCCTGCTTCTACTGGGTAAGGCATTGTTGAAAATAGCCTCGATCAAAAACAGACAAAACAACCCTGTAAAGTTCTCTTCCTTTTAGTTCCTTTCAAATTCTCATCTCTGTATTTGCCCACTTTATTCACTCAATAAATATTTATTGAAAGACATAACCAGAAGCTGTGTTTGCCATAATTAAATAGAACTACTAAAGCCTTATATTTTTTTAATTATAGTGTTTTAGTTCATTCAAACTCCATCTTTAAATCTGTTCTAAACACAGTATTTGCTTTTTTTCTAATTGCAACACCTACCCACAGCCTTTCTATTCTTTCAGTCTTCTGCCCAGGACATTTTACTGTGGTTTTGGGCCAAAAGCAATGAAATTCCCAACTGAAGTTTCATACATTTTGAAAAGTCTTTTTTCAGTCCATTGAACTCTGAATGATTTTGCTTTTTATTCAGGTTGTCATTATTTAAAAATTGTATTTGAAAAAGAATGCTAACTCATGGAAGGGAAAGTAAGTACTCATCTTTGCAGGGGCGTGGCTATGCCATGAGTACTCCTTGTACTCCTCTGCACTCTGTACTCTGTACTTAAGGAATGTTGGTGGAGCTCAGGAAACGAGGTGCTGGGGATCAAACCTTGGTCAACTGCATGGTCATAGGCAAGCAACTTAACACTAAAATTTATCTGACCTCTAGAACTCATCTTGCAAACCTTTGTATTGCAGTTTATATTCAGTGTTTTGTTTTGTTTTTCAAGGATTGTGGTCTTCTTCCTGACCTGTTGGTGTGTGATATTGCCACTAAGCTGGTACTCTAATTACCTAAATGCTTGCCTAACTCTTTTATCTTTATCAAATGCCCTTTGAAAAATGCCCTGCCCATTTTTTACAACTTGATTTCTGTTATTTTGCACGAAACTCTTTTCATAAGTTAAAAACTATTGGTTGTTAGCAAATCACTAGGACACTCTGATTTTGATTAAGAGTTTTGTTTTGATACTTGAAGATAGAAAAGACAGACCTACAGGCAATGTTCTTTTTAAAGTCTGATTTTGATTTGAAATATTTTGTTTTGTCAGCCACTTTATTTAGAAAATCCAATCACTAGCCAAAACCCACTCACTCATCCTCCACCTACTCAAAGGTTTTAATAATTATATCCAACTAAAAGATGCTGATGACTGCACAGTGAACAATACTAATAAAAATAATTAGTGAAAGTTGGACCAAGTTCATTTGCACATTGAAATTTCTTTCTGTTGAAGGTCTCAGTATTTTCATTTTCAGTTCTAAATCCACCCTTTTCTACTATTGATTAAGTTCATGAAATGCCATTAAGTACCATATTTTTCATACCATAAGACTCATTTTCCCCTAAAAGGTACATCTTATGGTATGGAGCGAATGCTGCCTGGAGCCTGAGTGCAGGGAAGGAGAGCATCTAAAAATTATGTGCGTCTTATAGAGTGAAAAATACAGTACGTTTCAAAATTGTGGAGTTCTGGTAGATGAATCTATCTGAATTGCCAAATCCCAATGGACTTTTCCTAAAATACATGAGTAATTATGACCTGGGACTAAAAGGTTGACCACTAATATCATAATATTTTAAGTAATTCTAAAAAAGAAAGTTTGCTTGCATCTGTTGTATTTAGATTAGCCAGATGAATGAGAAGAGAGTTAATATAACCTAAACATTAAAATTCTGTCTTTGGGATTTGCATATTTATCAAGAGTTTCCATTTTTAGAGCTTGTTGTGTTTATAAAATTCCTGTGCTGTTGTGACCTGTTACCGCTAGCATTGAGCATTTTCTTATGTTCCAGGCCCTGTTCTAATAATTTCCTGTGCAACACTAGCACATGTAGTCCCCACCACCTCAGGATGCGTGTTTGTGAGCGCATCAGAGTAAGCAGGAAACTCATTTAACTGCAATAAGACCTTAGAGCATTATCCTCAGAGGAGAAGCTAAAATCTTATTAGCTCCTCTGAGGTTAATATGTTGTTTATTTCATAGAGGGAATGAGACAATGCCAAATAGACAACACAGCCTGATTAGGTAACTAGGAATATATTATTGCTTCATTTGTAAAATATTTTGGCAGTCAACGAGTGCTAATATCTCAAGATAATAATAATGAAATCTATTTGGAGACATTCCCCAGCACTTAAAAAAAAAAAACAAAACAAGTAAATGTACACAAAGAAATACATGTTACCCTTGTTAACCCACATTATTTTCTCATGGTGACATGAAGAGAATGATTGAAAACTAAACTTTCTTCTCCCACTCATAAGCCTGGGTAATAGTTTCTACTACTTAGCCTTCCCTCCCCCATGTTATTATTAAGCAAATATAAACAATGATTTGTTTCCACTAAAGCTGCTCTTACTTAAACCCAACTATAATTGTCACTTGTAGATGATTTTATAAAAACCACCATTGCATTTTTCACACAATAACTTATTTTATTTTTATAGGAGTCACCCCAGTGGTGCTTTTTATAAAGGGTACAAGTTCAAAGTTAATGACCAAGCCCAATATAGCTAAAGTGGTGCTAGGGTGGGGGAGACATTTAGTGGCAGAGAGGGAATGCAGGGCACATTCTAAACTTTTATTCTATCTTTTGAGCTTTCTCCCTGGCCCTCATACAATTGAAAATTTGGCCCAACTAAAAGTTAAAGCTTAAAGATGTTGGGGCTGGAGTGATAGCACTGTGGTAGGGCATTCGCCTTGCCCATGGCCAACCCAGGATGGACCTAGGTTCTATTCCCGGCATCCCAAATGGTCCCCCCCAGCCTGCCAAGAGTGATTTCTAAGCTCAGAGCCAGGAGTAACCCCTGACCACTGTCAGGTATGGCCCATAAAATCAATCAATCAATAAAATATAAAAGACTTTTTAAAAAATAAATAAAGCTTAAAGATGTACCTGGACTACAAGTACTACATATGGAAGATGATCTTGGTCATGATATTCACCATGATCCTTAGAAACAGTTGGGGATCCTGAGAAGGGGAACTGTCTTACTCTGTCAAAATAAGACAGAGTACAAAATTGGTCCTTCCTCCCTTCCTGCCTTTCTTTATTCTCTTCTCCCTCCTTCCCTTTTCATCCCTCCTTTCTCCTTCCTTTCTCCTGTCTCCTCCCTTCTTCCTCCTCCCTTCTTCGCTCCTCTCTCCCCCTCTTTCCTTCCTTCCTTCCCTCCTTTTCTTCTTCCTCTCTCCCTCCCTACACTTCTCCCACCCAACTCCCTCATTCCCTTCTCATCCTTTCTCCTTTCACCTTCCTTCTTCCTCCTGCCTTCTCCCTTCTTCCCTCCGTCCCTCCTTCCTTCTTTCCATCCTTTCTTCCTTCTTCCTTTCTTTCTTTCTCCCTCCCTTCCCTCCTCCTTCCCTCCTTCCTTTCTCCTTCCTCTCTTCCTTTTTTCCTGCTGCCTCACATAAAAAAAATTAAAAAAAAAAAAAAGAATAACAAAACTGTCTGGACCTTATCTCCTGATAGCATTCAAACAGGTTTAGAATTTGGTTCTCAGGAAAAAGGTCAGATTTCAAGGGGGGGGAGTGGCAAACTAGAGATTAGGTGACAGTCAAGAGATTAGATCACAGGATCCAGCTCTTCACAGAGCAGGACATATTGAATGCAAATTCTGTGTTGTCTGCATTTTGCCAGGTCTAGTGGGTTGGGATATCTGGGTCATCCCAAATGCTGATTTCTTCCATTTTCCGATGTACTGAGGTTGCAATATAATAGTTGTCCCAAACATCACACTATGGTATTCATTTTTAATGACACATTCCTTGAGCCCAGGAAGATACCTGGTTGATCCAACAGGAGTTCCTAATTAGAGGAATCAACAGCCTTTAGAAACTTTTAGTCCAATGCTCGATTTTGCAGCACTTATACTAAAATTGGAATGATACAGAGAAGATTTGCATGAACCACGTGCAAGGATGACACGCAAATTCGTGAAACTTTTAGTCCAGTCTCTCTTCGCATCCTCACATTAGCCCAAGAAGCAGTTAATATTGTTATCCTTATTTTAGAGCTGAGAACTCTAAGACTGTATGAGGTTAGTCAGTTGCCTTGGGATAGACTACAATTACCATGTTTTCCATCACTGCTTTTTTTCCTTTCATTAAGTATGACACATGTAATGGATACAGTGACTATCAGAATGCAGATTATTCTCATTATTTAAAAGTACATTTCAGCTTTGCATTTAGAGATACAGAATAATGCAGTGAAGAAATGAAAAGATGATGTCGCTTTGTCTTTCCTTGGGGACTTTTTGGAATGTGTCCTAATCTCAAAAAGATGTGGGTTTTAGCAAATGCCATGAAAAGGAAATAAATGTTAGTTTGGAAGAGGCACTGTGGCCAGTTTTAGAAACAGTAGTGTTTGGAATTGAACCCAACATTTCACCTCCGTAGTACAAAGCTTTAGTGTTCTTGTGGGTGAATGCATATACTCAAGAATAAGTGTCCTTAGAAATAATTGCAGTGACTTACATGTAACTCTAGACCTTGCCTTGTTCATTATGCCAGCTTTGCACAGTCGAGCATTCATGAACTACAAGTTCCCAAAGCTCCACAAGCTATGGGCCTGTTCTGTGGATGTACTAGAGGTTTCACTGGCATTTCCACAGCTCAGCACAGAATTTTAATCTTTCGTGATTCAAGGGGCCTGTGTCAGACACACAGCTTCATTATCAGAACCAGTTGCTGAAGAACATTACGGAAATGCACAGTGAATAACCAAACCCAGCCTCCAAAGGCACACAGGGCTAGTGCTCAGAAGGGGAGCTAAGAGCTGTATTGCACATTGCAGTTGTGTGGTTTTGAGTGTCTTCCAAATACAGTGACATACAATTAGGAGACTCAATCTGATAGGTGTTTTGCTTCTGTGAGAGGGATTGCAACCTCCCTGCACTGTAGCGAGGTCTCCTGGGTATGCATTGTACCTTCCTCTCATCATACTCATCAACACTCTTTCATAAATTTCTTATTAATTGGCCTAGCTGAATGAGTAGTTATAGGCATGGCATCCCATAAATGAGGACACTAGTATAAAAAGAGGAAGTGGATTCCTTTGGTCCTTGTTATGGGCTTTTCTAATAGAAGAAACAATCCAAGTTTGTTCAATTCATTTGACTAGTACTTTATTTCATTTCCCTAAAAGACAAAAATCCAGAGCTATCTGAATGATATTTAGAATGAATTATTTGGGAGATGGTGGCAAGTTAATTTGGGGCTGCAAAATAGGACATGACTTTATTTTATTATTTAAACTATTTATTTATGGGGCCGGGCGTTGGCGCTGAAGGTAAGGTGCCTGCCTTGCCTGAGCTAGCCTAGGATGGACCGCGGTTCGATCCCCCGGTTTCCCATATGGTCCCCCAAGTCAGGAGCGGCTTCTGAGTGCATAGCCAGGAGTAACCCCTGAGCGTCACCGGGTATGGACCCCCCAAAAAAAACACTATTTATTTATGTATTGGTTATTGGACTACACCAAGTGGTGCTCAGGGGTTGCTACTGGCTCTCAGAAATCACCCCTGGCAGGCTTGGAGGGCCATATGGGATGCCAGGAATAGAACTGGGTCCCTCCCAGTTCACCCACATGCAAGGCTAATTCCCTACTGCTGTGTTATCTCTCTGGCCCTGACTTTATTTTATTTTATTTTTTTATTATTTTATTTTATATTCCCAAGCTATTCTTAGTTGGCCTGGGATCACTCCTGTGATTCTTCACCAGTGGAGCTGTAGCTCTAGTCCTAGGGCATGGGAATACTGTACTATTTGGGCCCTGCCCTGCCAGGGATTATCTGGGTCATTCTGAAGGCCTTTAGGACTGCATCCAGCAATACTTGGGGGGGGATAGAACTGTGGTTTTTGCATACAGGACTTGCTCCTTAATCTCTGTACCAACTCTCTGGTCCCTGGTTTCACATTGTATGCTTAAAAAACATTAGCACATAATCCCCTTGAAATAGAGAAAAGTGTACATTCAAATTTTCCTCACCCCTGCTGTGTGTTTCTGTTTATTTTAAAGAGAACACTTGGAATTAAACCTCTTTTAAAACTGTTGTTACCCCATCTTACATTACCTTCTTATCTTAAGAAAACATAGAAATTCTGATCCAATGTTGTCTACATCAATGTCATCCTGCTTGAATTGTGTATAGTTGCATAGAGACTGTATTAACAAATTAATACCTAGCAGGGATAAAACAGAGGAAGGAGATGGATAGAAGAGATAGGTGTGGAAAACCACCTATTATTGGGAAAACTTCACACACACACACACACACACA
>PVKC010047635.1:0-11035 GCA_004027635.1 Crocidura indochinensis | reverse complement strand
GGTGTGGCCCAAAAACCAAAAAAAAAAAAATATATATATATGTATATATATACTATGTATAATATATAAATAGAATATATACACATATATAATAAACATATTACATATATATTGCTGGTTGTTGAGCCATTTAAGAGTACCCTATAGAGCCGGAGTGGTGGTGCTAGAGGTAAGGCATTTGCCTTGCAAGCACTAGCCTAGGATGGACCACGGTTTGATCTCCCAGGTCCTATATGGTCCCCCAAGCCAGGAGTGATTTCTGAGCGCTTAGCCAGGAATAACCCCTGAGTGTCAATGGGTGTGGCCCAAAAACAAAGATATTATTCCATTGTCATATGTATAGTGGGTGAATATCTCCCATTATATGTGTAGGCATCTGTTACAATCTTGTGAACAAAAATCACATTGACAATGAAGGCTGACAAACCTTGGTTAAATTTATTCCTATTTTTGTCTTTAGCACTGATAGTGAAATGCTATTTGTGGTTGAGATTAAATAAAGTATAACTGCATGTCCTCCATTAGGGCGTGCCATTATCAACAAACTGGTTCTTTGTGTGTGAAGCAAGATAGTTTGTATTGAATTATTAAATTGTTAGTATCCTCAAGTAGCACTTTCAAATGATAAATGATAGATAAGGCCTTGTCAGCCTGTTTTCTAAGATGCGACTGTTTTCTAAGATCTGCCAGAGGTCCTGGATTTTTATTTTCCCTTCTCACCATCACTTCCCTCATGCAGCCAGCACTCACTTCAACTTTTTTATTCACAATTCCTATTCCTATAGGATATTTTTGTTCAACCCTGGGTTTGTTAAGTAGGAGTGCATATCAAACAATATAAATCATGTTTTCAAACACCTTTTTAAGAAATTGGTGACCCCATATGCTAAATCTGGGCTCCTAGCCCACCGTAGCAGCTAGGTTAGAGAGGTGGCTTGTAATTCAGACACAAACCCCTGAAATTCTCCTGTCCTAGCTCATCTCAGTCGATGATGAGCTTTTCCTTTTCCTGCTGTGGCATCCTGTTGTATGCACTAACCCCACTCCTCCACTTCTGTCTCCTGAATTGGGTTCTCTTTTGCCATCTCTCAGACCACTTAGCCCATCTTTGAGCGTGCTTCACCCTGCACCAACAAGGACTGCAGTGGTTTCACAGGCCAGGCCAGGAAGTAAAAAAGTAAGCATTCTAGTTGGTGTTGTTACAAAATAATAATCCACTTTCTTCAGTGATTAAGTTTTAGGCAACTAAAAAAGCTAACTCTCTTTCCTTTAGAGTTAAGGAGAGCAGTAAGAAGCAGTGTGTGGAAACGGGAAACTGCTGCTCATCAGCACGAGTATGGAGCAGAAGAAAGCCTGGATGATGATATGTATCGGAAGACTTGTACCACATGTGGCCATGAACTGACCTATGAGAAAATGTGATTGTGAACCAAATGGTTATTCTAAAAACTTTTCAAAAGATTTTTTAAATAAAGGAAATTGATATTAGTTTTGTCAAAATATACCCAAGGGTAGTCATTAGAGACAAACAAATACTTGTGGGTTTTAGTGGTAGGCTTTGGGCCAAGTTTCAGTTAAAGTTTGAAGGCCCGGTTGTGGGCAGGATGTTGAGTCTGATCATTTCCTCTCTGTAACAGGGATGGGAGCCAAGTGGCAGGGTTGTTTCAAAGATGACCGTAAGCTAGAACTAAAACTGAGATGCAACAGAAGAGACATTTATCTTTTGAAGTAAAATGATATATGAAGATGGGGAAGTGTTCTGAAACAGTTAAGGTCTCCAGTTTTCCATTTTGGTGGAAGGAACAAGTCTAGTACTGGGGCCGGAGAGATAACATAGAGGTAGGGTGTTTGCCTTGCATGCAGGTCATTGGTTTGAATCCCGGCATCCCATATGGTCCCCTGAGCCTGCCAGGAGCAATTTCTGAGCTTAGAGCCAGGAGTAACCCCTGAGCGCTGCTGGATGTGACCCCAAACAAAAACAAACAAAAAAAGTCTGTAGTGCCTAGGGGACCAAATTCAGGTATCCTGCAGGCAAAGCATGTGGCCCAGTCCTTTGAGCATCTCTCTGGTCCTCGGGTCAGGTCTTTACACCAGTAGTTTTCAAACTTGTTATATCTCCATAAACCAGCCCTGGTTTTAGACTACTTTAAACTTTTACTGAGGAGGGAATAGAAGTATTATTGTCGTGTCATTAAGATGCTAAAGGCACTACTCCTTTTTACCATATCCCAGGCCAGGAGGGTGGGTCAGAAGGAGCCTAATGGGTATTTTCATTAAATCCTCTGCAGGAAGACATCTATCTTGCTTTGTGCCAAGGAAGCTCTTGTGAAGGAAATGCTAATCTAAAAGTTCCCTCCTATTGCCCCATGCAGCTGATCACATTTAATCAGATCTGTCTAAAGGTGTATAAAGTTCTTTCATGGATTGAATACACAGGGTATGGGTAGTATTTTTGTTTTTGTTTTTGCCACACACCTGGCGGTTCTCAAGGCTAACTCCAGACTATGCTCTATATTTATTTTGGGGCCACACCTGGTGGCGATTATTGGGTTACTCCTGGCAGGCTTGGAGGACCATATGGGATGCTGTGGATCAAACCTGGGTCCTTCCCAGGTCAGCTGCGTGCAACGCAAACACCCTACCTCTGTGCTATTGCTCTGGCACCTGGGCAGTATCTTTGAAACAGGTACATAAATGGGATGTTTTTAGACTTCTATCTGATATTGGTGCCCACCTCCTGGCCCACACTGTTGTTGGAATGGAGAGACACACTCTGGCTGTGGTGTTCATGTTCATGTGTTTCTTGTGAACCCCCATAGGTGTTTTTGTGAGGAGCACTGTCCTTGCCAAGGAGACATGCTCTTTAGCTGTGTATGTATGCCTGGCTGTGTAACACGAAGAAATAGCTCCAGCACAGCTCACAAACTGTAGAGCTGACAGATTTGTGCTTACCAGGGGTGACTGCAAAGAGGGCAGTTAAGTCAAGAACACACCTTACATGACTTTATCTTACTACACTAAGTATATATTTTAAATACATTTATCTTGCTTGCCAGAGAGTTGTTGGCTATCACTTTAAAAGGTTAAATCTAAAACATGCCAACCCCTCTTAACATCATTTTAAGTTTTTTGGGGCCATACCTGGCTGTGCTCAGACTATATGGGGTGCCATGGATTGAACTTGGGTAGGCTGTGGTATCTACCCACTGTACCATTACTCTGCCCCATATCCGGTAGATTTCTTTTAAAATGTGCTATGTTAAGTATTACAGATCAGTAAAAAGTCTATTATGGTAGCCAGAATCAAGGGAACAAAACAAAAAAATCCAACTCTTTGGCAGTAACTTGGGTCTACAATGCTGAGACAGAACATCCTTCAGTGTGCTTTTCCAGCCCTTTTTTTTTTAAATCTGAGATGGAAACACAATACTTAGGGGACTGTGTGGGGCAGAACACTTTCTTTACAGAGCCCCTGGTACTAATAATTGTTCACTAGAAAGCATGCAGTCTCAAGACCCAATATTTACATTTGTCTAATTGAAGTAAACATTTGTTATTTTTCGGTTTGCTTTTTGATTTTCGGGTTACTCCTGGCTCTGCACTCAGAAATTATGACCGGCAGGCTCAGGAGATGATGGGATGATGGGTATTAAATCAGGGTCAACTGAGTGCAAGGCAAACTCCCTATCTACTGTGCTATCACTCCAGTCCTGCATCTACTTATTTTTTTTACCTTCATCAATTTAAGACAACCCCAGTGTCCAGAATTCACTGACCGTCAAATCTGCTCTGTGATGGTTGGCAGCTCTTTCCTCATCTTTCATTTCGTAGGCAGAATCACATATGAATAAGTTATATGTAATATAACTACCAAATCCTTTCCAGGAGAAGCAGACACAATTTCTTTTATAAACTGCTGCCTGAATAATTCCTGGGGAACACATTTGGAATCAAGGAGAACAAAGTGTATGTTGAATGGCACCAGTGCAATTCAATAAAATATTGATTTATTCCAATGTACAATCCCAATACAGTGTATAAGACATTCCATTCCTTTGCCTGTGTGATCACCGTTAGTGGGGAAAGCAACTGTTGAATGCTTACCCTAGCACCTAGAATGCAATTTCTCTCTTCTCCCACCATCCTCATGCCAGTCACCCTGAGCAGAGCAAGGGCAGATCAGTGAGTATTAGAGAAGCAAATATTATAAAAGGAGACAATATAAAAGAGGAATGAACACCTAGAGATTCCTCTAGAATTTGGACTAAGCAAGTATATGAACAGATTTAGGAATACACTGTGAAAGGATTAGAGCAGTTCAGGGTCAGATAAAATCACCAAAGTCTTAAATGGTGATCTTCTGGCCTCTTGAGGATCAAGAAACAGTTCTAAGTAATTACATAGTCTGTGCTAGGAAGAACAGTGTAAACAAATGACCTTTTGCCACAAGCCTGGTCTTTGGGCCCTTCTAGGATTTTGTCATGCAACCTAATCTTATGAATGAAAAATAAAAATCCTAGTAGTTCCCACCAATTCCACAAAGCCACAGCTATTAAACCTATGGTTAAACCAAAGAACCATATATTGATCTAGAGAATGCTTAAAGCATCATAAATGGGTAATGGCATGAGTAAAAACTAAAAATCTGTGATACAAATGTACAGAAAGACTACCGACTGTGGGATTATTTGTAATTGTCAGAGGTTAATGGAAAAAAAAAACACTAAAAATACCAGAAATCTGGAATGTCAAATAATCCTTTATGGTTATATATTACCTCACAATGCATTCTTATTTTAGCTAAGCCTCAATATCCCAGGCTTCTAAATGAGTAGTTCCTTGAACCAGAAGCCATAGAAACAATAAAAAATCTATATTAAATTCCAGCACAGTTTTAGCAAATCAATTGACATCTAGTTCAACTTGGGGTGTTCTCACTTTATGATCCTGGACAATTCTGTGCAGAGAGTAGAGCAATGGTCAGATGGTCCAAGGGTCTACTTCACACTGGATTACTGGGATCTTAGGATCTACTCTGTATTTGTGTGGCACCTTGAGAGTGTGGTTTATTTATAAAAAATAGTTACAGAAACCCAGGTGATCTATTCAAACGCCACTCTAGTAATACTTCTTTGTATAACAGCTTTAAAAGACATTTAAGAAAAATATTTAAGAGAAACTTTCTTTTCTTTTTTTTTTTGGGGGGGGGGGTCACACCCGGCAGTGCTCAGGGGTTACTCCTGGCTCCATGCTCAGAAATTGCTCCTGGCAGGCACGGGGGACCATATGGGGCACCGGTATTTGAACCGATGACCTTTTGCATGAAAGGTAAACGCCTTACCTCCATGCTATCTCCCGGGCCCCAAGAGAAACTTTCAAGTGGAATAAATGTCCCTACAGTAAGAAACCACCAGTTTTTAAAGTAGACTGAGATGATAAAGCATGAAATACCAAAGTTTTAAAAACTTGATTTTTAGTTTTATTTCAGCCACAGTAGGTTGTCTAAGAGCTGTGAAAAGCTCTGCCTATTTGATGACAAGTCCATCAACTCTATACTACGTTGTAAGCTTGACCTTTCATGTCACCCATACCTCAGTTACCTCCCAAGCCTTAAAGAAGAAAGTACCAGAAAACATCAGAAAAGTATCTGCACATATAGAATGCATCCTACGGTCACTGTCACATTGCTGTCATTAGGGGCATCTGCTTTCCAGGAGTCATGAAGGTAAGAAAAGCTGGAGTCTTCACTGCCAACCCCCAGAAGGAAAAGGATACACTACGAGAAAGCATTCATTCAAACCATCAAAAATAAGACAAACTTTAAGCTTAGAAAATCTTAACACAGAGGGAAATTGGCCCCTAGGCCTGCAGTGCACAGAACTGCTGGAACACGGTCAGGATGTGTGGGTCTAACTCAGCAGTGAAGAGCAGGTTCTCCAGGGTCACCATGTACTGTTGGATTATTTGATGATGCTGCAGACAGAGGAGAGGCAGGGGTTAGGTCTGGGAAGGGCATGTTCACAGTTCTGAGGCACATTCTCTGTGAATCAAAAGAGGTTTAGGAACTCAACCCACTTCTGAGCAGGTGCAGATACAACTCAGTAATAGAGCACAGGCTATGCATATAGGGGGGCCTGGGCTTGCGCCAGCTGATTTGTCCCCTCCCCACCGCCCAACTAATTTCTGACCCAGGTCTAAGTGGTGTCAGCAGCACCTGCGGCTGCCCCAGCTCAGACAGAGGCTCTCCCTAGTCAGAACAGAATGCAGCATGACTTAAATAACTGGTTTTCAATTAAACAGACCACAAATACTAAAGCCCAAACCTCATTTGTCATTTTGGGTTGGGATGAGATACTTGTGGTACCTGAGGGACAGCATGGTGTTGGTGTTGAGCGATACTTAAGGCATGCAAACAGCCTGTGCTCGGATCTGTGGCTCTCTAGCCCTCACTATTGCCATTTATTAAAACAGTCCATATCGTTTTTTTTTTCTTTTCTTTTCTTTTTTTTTTTTTGACCACACCCGTTTGATGCTCAGGCATTACTCCTAGCTAAGCGCTCAGAAATCGCCCCTGGCTTGGGGGGACCATATGGGACGCCGGGGGATCGAACCGTGGTCCTTCCTTGGCTAGCGTTTGCAAGGTAGACACCTTACCTCTAGTGTCACCTCACTGGCCCCAAAACAGCCCATATCTTAATGAAAATCAGCAGTGTGAGCCGAAATGGGAAAAAATGTGCTAGAAATTGAAATACTCCTGTGTCCTGATAAGTAACTTGAACATACTTGGAGTTACTATGGGGATAGGGTTGCTAATGATTTTTTTTTTTTTGGTTTTTGGGCTATACCCAGTGATGCTCGGGTTATTCCTGGCTATGCGCTCAGAAATTGCTCCTGGCTTGGGGACCATATGGGATGCTGGGGGATTGAACCAGGGACTGTCCTATGTTGGCACGTGCAAGGCAAACTCCCTACTGTTTGCGCCACTGCTGCGGCCCCTACTAATGGATTTTTATTTATTTTTTTGGTTTTTGGGTCACACTTGGCAGTGCTCAGGGGTTATTCCTGGCTCTATGCTCAGAAATCACTCCTGGCAGGCTTAGGGACCCTATGGGATGCTGGGATTTGACAATTTGACAATTGCTATGCATGCAAGGCAAATGCCTTACCTCCATGCTATCTCTCCGGCCCCACTAATGAATGTTTAACTGATAATAATGGTACAGTGGGAAGTTCACTAACATGTGTGAATGTGGCTAGCCCAGACTTGATCTCCAGCATTGCACATGGTCCCCCAAGCACAGCAGATGCTGTCTTCAAAATCAAAACATCTTGATGCACAGGTTTTCTAGCAAAGAGAAAGGCCAACTGGAAATCTCAGTAATTTAGAATCAATTTAAGTTGACATTCTGATGAGCAACAGTAACTGCTAATAAGAGTTAAGGGCCTACAGGTACTATAAAGTGTTCTACTAAAAGACAGCATTTGAATTTTGGAGGGAGAGTGGGGGCCCTGTTATCGCATCTGAGCCAAATAACTGGGCCAGCAACAAAATGTGAAAAAGTCTCGGGATATGGTGCTTCTCAGACCTTGTGGTGCTGGTGAAATCCTCAAACCAACCTGTCAGTAAAGGGAAACCACCACGACTACACCAGCACCAGCAATGCTTGGAGAATCATGTTTTGTTTGAGATCAGACTGGGCAGGCTGCAAGTAAGACATGCATCTTAATCCTTTATCTCTTGTCTTAAATCTGACATTCCATTTTTTTTTTTTTTTTTTTTTTTTTTGGTTTTTGGGCCATACCTGGCGGTGTTCAGGGGTTAGTCCTACTCCTGTCTGTCTGCTCAGAAATAGCTCCTGGTAGGCACGGGGGACCATATGGGACACCGGAATTCGAACCAACCACTTTTGGTCCTGGATCGGCTGCTTGCAAGGCAAACGCCACTGTGCTATCTCTCCGGGCCCAAATCTGACATTCTTTATTTTGTTTTGTTTTGTTTTGTTTTTTGGGGTCACACCCAGCAGTGCTCAGGGGTTACTCCTGGCTCCATGCTCAGAAATCGCTCCTGGCAGGCACAGGGGACCATATGGGGCACCGGGATTCGAATCGATGACCTTTTGCATGAAAGGCAAATGCCTTACCTTCATCCTATCTCCCGGGCCCCCAAATCTTGACATTCTTAAAATGGAAAATCGTATGCTAAGAAATGAGCTGCCCTCACAAACCTGTAAGAAGATCTGCTGGAGCCTTTCTATACAGTTCTTATACCAGGGAGTCAGGACAGTGGTGCTATCAGTCTCACAGCGGACCAGGTGCTCAGTGAGGATCATGATGAAACGCTGAAAAATGGGTTTGAAATTAAAGGATTAGGAGGAGTCTTGCATCCCCAGTAAGACAGGGGTCTGACTAAACAGATCTGTTTCACCCCTGCAGTATTCCCAAATTTCACATTTCAAGCAGTGTAGAAAGGATGAGCAGTGATGACAGTTGCTATAACCTTTATAGTTAAGACCTTTTTTTTTTTTTTTTTTTTTTTTTTTTGGTTTTTGGGCCACACCCAGTGATGCTCAGGGGTTACTCCTGGCTATGCGCTCAGAAGTCGCCCCTGGCCTGGGGGACCATATGGGGCACGGGGGATCGAACCGTGGTCCGTCCAAGGATAGCGCAGTAAGGCAGGCACCTTACCTTCAGCGCCACCGCCCGGCCCCTATAGTTAAGACCTTTTTAAAAAAATTTTTTTTGGGTCACACCTGGTGACATTCAGGGGTTACTTCTGGTTATGTGCTCAGAAATCAATCCTGGCTTGGGGGATCATATGGGACGCTGGGGGATTGAACAGGATCCCTCCTAGGCTAACACCGGCAAGGCCCGTACCACTGCTCTAGCCCCTATAGTAAGAACTTTTATGTCGGGGTCGGAGAGATTGTAAGGCGTTTGCCCAAAAAACAAAAACAACAACAACAAAAAACAACAACAAAAAATAAAACCGAACTTTTTTTTTTTTTTTTTTTTTTGGTTTTTGGGTCACACCCGGCAGTGCTCAGGGGTTACTCCTGGCTCCATGCTCAGAAATTGCTCCTGGCAGGCATGAGGGACCATATGGGGCACCGGGATTCAAACCGATGACCTTTTGCATGAAAGGCAAACGCCTTACCTCCATGCTATCTCCCGGGCCCAAAACCGAACTTTTATGTCTTGATTATTTATGCCAATAATTTTTCTTTTTAGCATTAAGGAAATAATTAGCAATGTTGCCAGAAATTCATGAATAACAATTTCATCAGGACAGAAAACAAGAATATAGAGATAAAAGGTACTTAACTAGCTGGAGTAATAACATAGCAGGGAGGGTATTTGCCTTGCATGCAGCCAAACCAGATTCAATTACAGCATTCCCTGAGCCTGCAAGGATAACCCACCCCACTCCTGACCCTGCCAGGTGTAACCAAAGTGCCACCAGGCATGGACCCCAAAAAACCCAAAAACAACCAAAAAAAGGAACTTAACCAAGGCACCCTCTTATTTTTTATGTATTTAGAGATATTCACACAAGAATAATGAGTAGGTAGCAAAGATCTAAAAGGTACAAATTTTTTCAGTAGCTGATTTTTTCCCCCTCTTCGGGTCACACCCAATTGTGCTCAGGGATCACTTCTGGTGGGACTCTGGGCCATTGTAGGGTTCTGGAGATTGAATCTGGGTTGGCTGTGGCCAAGGTATCACTCTCCCCACTGTACGATCTCTCCAGCCATAAATGGTACATTTTTATTTCCTTTGTAAACTTTTCTTTGTGGGGAGCACACCCAATGGCGTTCAGGTGTTACTTCTTGCTTTGTATTCAAGAATCACTCCTGGTACGCTTGGGGGACCATAGTAGATGCTGGGATTGAACCCAGATATGCCATGTACAAGGAAACACCCTACTCGCCATGCTTTGCTCCAGCTACAACTTTAATATTTTTAAGCTCTTCTATAAATTAGCATTGTGAAGACAAACATTTCTCAAAACTAGAGAAATGAATATTTTTCCTTTTACATATCAATGTCACAAGCCAAGATACCTGAAATATAACAAGGAAGAGGTTCTTCTGTTCGCTCTGGGCGGATTCCACCTTTTCTTGCAGTCTTTCTATTTGTTCCTCAAGAGCCCCATCCTTCCTGTCACTGCCCCTGTCATCATCATCACTTCGCTGCAGAATGCAAAGGAACAAATTAAAACCATTTGAAATTAAAAACAACAACAACAATAAATGGTACTCCAAATAACCTGATAGAACCGTAAGAAAGACTCTATCCTAGCCTTCATCCTATGACCTACGTAAATACCAAGATCTCTAGCCACAGAGGCGTGATGTTATCATCCACAACTGAGCAGAAAGTTTCCTTGGCACCATAAAAAAGACCTTGGGGTATGAAAATGAGTGTGTATGGAACTTGTAGTTGTTCCCATGACAGTATACTTCAAGAGCAGAGAAATCCTGCCCTTAGGCTAAGGGAATTCCCTTTCTAATTTCCCCAACACTTACTATGCCTATGCCAAAAAAAAAGGGGGGGGGGCAGGTGGTGGCGCTGGAGGTAAGGTGCCTGCCTTGCCTGCACTAGCCTAAAACGGACCACGGTTCGATCCCCCGGTTTCCCATATGGTCCCCCAAGCCAGGAGTGACTTCTGAGCGCATAGCCAGGAGTAACCCCTGAGCATCACTGGGTGTGGCCCAAAAACCAAAAAAAAAAAAAAAAAAAAGGGCACAAAACCTTGCCACACCAGCCCTATTCCTTCATTGTTTTTTTCCTTTTTCGTCTCTTTTCTATTTCTTTTTACTTTTTTAATTTTCTTTTATTCTTGTGGTTATTATATAGTTTGTTTTTAATAGCTGGGCACTTTTTTTGTAGTTGCTGGGATTTTTTTTCTCCCTTTCTTCTTTTAAATTGATATTTATAACCTCTAGACAGACTCCTCCCAGGTTATTTTTTTTTCCAACAGAACCACATAACTTGAATCATCTTGTTCTGCCTCATGAATTGGGGGGGGGGGGGA
>PVKC010047634.1:0-11046 GCA_004027635.1 Crocidura indochinensis | reverse complement strand
TGTGTGTGTGTCCTGCCAAATAACTCGAGTTATTTAAAGATTGCCAGGGCATGAGTACATTCAGTTATTAACTTTTATAATCCTTTGAATCAGAACATGCACGTAAGAAAAGGAATGATTCCAAATAAAAATCATTAAGATCGCTTTGCAAGCAGGAGCTCTGGATTCCATTCCCAATATCTTTGGGTCCCTAAGCACTGACAGGTACAAAACCTCTCCTCTCCCAAACAAATAAACCAATACAAATAATCATTAGGTCAAAATACAGTATATTCAGCCAAGCACTGCTACCCCTCAGTAAGGCTTCAAAATAATTTATTTCTGGGCCAGAGTGGTAGCATAGTTGTAGGGCATTTGCTTTGCACACTACTGACCCAAGACAGACGTGGGTTTGATCCCCGGCATCCCCTATGGTCCCCTGAGCCAGGAGTGATTTCTGAGCACAAAGCCAGCAGTGATTCCTGAACCCTGCCAGGTGTGGCCCAAAACACCCCCCACCCAATCTATTTTTCTCCGAGAGTGGAGGAACCTCCTATCACTCCTTACAACAAAGCAAAAAGGCATCCATATGTGTAAAAACATCCATATGCTCCTCTCAGGTTATCCCAGACTGCCTTTTGTGATGCCCATTTTCAGACAGCCTGGCAAGGGCATACCCATGTATGCCTTTAAAGGGCTCACAGAAGTGTTGCCTCTGTTAATTTTTTAATAGCACATAAACTTTTCATTTCATTCTCCTGCGGTCATGCTGATGGGATGGCTCCTGGCAATGAGGAGTCAGCACTTTCATTCTCATTTCCGTCTGGGTTTCTCTCACAGCCGCATCAGGGAAACCAGCTTGAGCTAAACTAGGAGTGAAATGCACCTGATGTGGGAGCAGCAGAGAAGCTACCCCCATTCCTTGAGACAGGAAGGGTCCTAATTAAAGAAAAAAGAAGGCAGTGCCCTGGAGGCCAACACCCCCACCTTGGTGTGTCCCAAACCCGGCTGCAATATCACCTTCTAGGTCTACTTCCTGCCCCCAGCAGAGAATTCCCTGAAAGCAGGTGTTTGAGTAGCTGCTTAAGCTTTCCCCATCACCTTGGAGTTCCCAGAAACAGCCCTGCTTTCTCATCCAGAGGAAGTTCCCCATGAAGACGGAAGGGGATTAGCTAAATACAAAGCCAAGAGCAGTTTTGTGCAAGAAAAAGGATGCAGTCGGTGGAGTCCGAGATGCTTTCATTTCCCTTAACCCTTCTTTCATTTCCATGGAATCTAACTGCCCGGGTGTGAAGGCACAGGAAAGCTACAGGGAATCAGGATTGAGGGTACTGAATGTCCACCTCTGCCTAGCCCCAAATCTGGGGGTTTAACAGACCAGAGAGGAAAGGAAGGAGGCATTGAAGATGCAGGAAGGGGTAGAGTTTTTGGTGCCTGTCTGTATGCACAGGGAATTAATTATTCTAAGGCAAAAGGTGAGGAAAGGGATCGGAAAACTGTTCTTCCAGACTCTCCCTCTGCTGGGCATTATTTTTATTAGAGGAATTACAAATGTTACACAGCTATTATTTATAATGAGTTATTAAAATGGGGGCACTGAAACTCAGAGAAGTTGGGTAATTTACCCAAAGTCACGTGACTGGCAGGAGCTGGAATCAGAACTGGGCACTGACTGGCTGATTCCATTGCCCCCTCTTTGCTGCCACCATGGAACATCCACCTCACAGCCCTGTGCCCATCGCCCACCCTGGCTTACCTGGCTCCACTTCATGCCACCCACTGGACTGGCTGCCACTTCCAGGGGAGCGCCCTTGGCCTGTGTAGAACGGCTCTTCTCCAGGACTATCCATCTCGTCTTCCACAGACTTGAGGCGCTTTGTGGAGCTGTAAAAGCAAGCAAGGCAGGGGTCAGAGGTGCCTGGATCACCTCCAATGAGATAGGTCACCTTTGATTGAAGGAAAGCCAAGCCAAAGGGCAACTGGGAGTAATGTGAGGGTTCACCTCTGCTCTGGGTTGCTTCTGCACCGTCAGCAAACGAAGGACCAAACTTTCGCCTGCGGGGCTCCAAGTGTCTGAGTTTGGGGTTTACTGTCACTCAGTGCAATTGCTGAGACCATGCCTATCCCTGAGACCTCTGGAAGAGTCCATGTTCTCTGTCTCCTCAGGAATAACATGCCTATCAGCAGCATTATCCATAATAATGACCAAAGAAACCAATTCAACCCTTTGGGCAGCCCAGATAATGATCCTTTAAGGAAAGCTCCCATTGCTTTTCATGGGGTGCGGGTGGGTTTGGGCCACATCTGGAGGTGCTCACATTGGCTCTATGCTTATGGATTACTCTACTTGGAGGATCTACACAGGGGGCGGGGCTGGGAATCAGACCCAGGTCAGCTGAACGCAAGGCAATTGCCATACTCTGTGTGCTATCTCTGGCTCTCAGAGACAGTGTGATGGCTGCAGTGGAGAAAGGCACCCCAGGAAAGAGAGGGTGGAAGTTATAGAAAAGACTGAAAAGCTGGACTGTATGCTACAAGCAATGGGAGTGTCTAACATGGGGGTGCTTAGAGATGGTACAATGGTCCTACATGTGAGAAGCTCTGATGCTACATATGCTACCATCACCACTCCAACATTACCAAGGATGGTCTTGGTAGTTTCCCAAGAAATATAGGTCTGAACACTGAACCTAAACCTCTTAAGTTAGGACCACTTGGGTGTGACCCAGACTCTCCCAAGCACTGCTACAGGTTTACCCCATTGAAGTTGACCTGTAAATGAACCTCTTCACCTTATGAGAGTCACTTATAGGGGTTGTATAGATGGGGTCTGAAAAAGACAAGGGAGGGGAATCAAATAAAACTTAGACTCTGGGTAAGAGGCAATGGCTGCAATAGAAATAATCTGATTTAAGGCAAGACATTCTCATTACTGAAGCTGGCTGTTCTGTGAGCCTTTGGGGTCTATTCTCACTGGAACCAGAGCACAGGGAAGTGACACATTTGTAGCACACATCAAATTAAATGGGAGCTCAAAAAGCTAATGTTTGTTAGGTCTTCCAAGTCAGATGAAAACCAGTCACTTGCAGGATTTTTCTATAGTTAAATAAAAGTGTATCTCAGAGAAGTTCTTTTTTTTGGGGGGGGGCATACATCCATTGGTCCAGGGATCTATCATTCCTGGCTCTGCTCTCAGGAATCATTCCCAAAAGGCTCAGGGAGTGAGAGCCAGAGTAATAGTAGGCCAGAGCAATTGCTTTGCATGTGGCTAGCCCAGATTTAGTTCTCAGCATCCCACATGGTCTCCTAAGCCACCTAGGAGTGATTCCTGAGTACAGAGCTAGGGATAACCCTGAAGTACCACTGAGTATGAACCTCAAAACATAAACATCAGCTAAAAAAATACAGAATTGGGAAACTTGGTTTAGAAACAAACACACAAGTTCACGAGACAAGGATTCTTCCAGATGTCTGCACTCAATAAAATCTAACTCAAAAGGCTAAAGTCCTATAATAATAAAGTCCTATAAGTGCCTATAATTCTCTAATTAATGTTTTTCTATACTTTTAAGATTGGACTTTAAAAATTTTTTTTCTTTAATAAATCACAAAAATTCCACGTCATTATTAGATCCTAAGGATATCTGCTAACCATTAACTGACACCTTAGTGTGAAAGCAAGATTCTGAGAGGTTGATGGAGGGTAACTGTCTGGAAGGGAGAGGAGGGAATATCAGATCCCGAGTGAGAACAGGTGGATGGCTTTAAGACAAAGTTCATGCACCTAAGAGTTTATCTTAAAGTTTTCTGAAATAAATAATGTTTTTTTTTTTTTAAGAAAGTTTGGAGCCTGGGGAAGCAGCTTAAAAGAGCGGGAGGGTTTGCCATGCATGTATGAGGTCATGGTTTTGATTCAAGGCACCACATGGCTCAATGAACTCCCCTACGTGCAGTTCTGGCCGTCTCATTCATTAGACCCATGAGTTGGTTGGAGTGTCTCTTGGGCTCACTGCAAAGGAAGAGCACTGATCCCTTTCTCCCCAAGAGTCTTTTACCTAATATTCATTACCCCTTCTATGATTTTAGAGATGTTTCCTATAAACAGAGGATCCACAACTAATGTCTATCATTTTTTTCTTCTAATGGGTAAATGAAGCCATCATTTATTTTACGCTTGACTTTAAACTATACAGATCTTATTTTCCAAGAAACATTTGAGGAAAACAGAAAAGTGCCAATTCGCTGTCTACTTAATAGTAAGGATAAACATTATCGTTTCTAATTCTTTTTTTGTGGGGGGATGGCCAAACCTAGTAGTGCTCAGGGATCACTCCCTGAAGACTCAGAATACCATACAGAATGCCTGGAATTGAACCCTGGATAGCTGTGTGCAAGGCAAACACTATACCTGCTGTACTATCTATCCAGCTCAATACTATTTCTCCTTATGTGTGGAAATCATTCTTACTATGCTCATAGAGATTTTACCTAGAAATTCAGGTAAGACCATTCCTCTCCTTCCAAACATTGGGTTAATTTTTAAATCGTGAAAAGTCTTACTTTACCTCCAAGACTGCAGTGTTTTTTTCTTGTTGTGCCCAGAACCCTGAATGAAGCCTTCCACTTACTAGTCACTATCTTATGCTGAGATTGAGAAGTTCCTAAGATCTTGCCTTTGAGCCACAAAATCCCTGGGACTTTGTCATTAGTTACAGCAAGCATTGCACGAGTGAAACCTGACATTGAAACAACTTAAAGTTGATCTGGTGAGTCAGGACACCTCTTCAAAGCTGGGAAGTACAAATCTTAAGGTCCAGTAAGCACAGGTGTGCTTGGCATGCCTTTGGGGCCTCATCTTTTATCTCATCTTACTGAAGACTCAGGACCATGTTCTCTGGTTCCCACAGACCCCAGCATTTGAATGTCACGGTCATTTCAGGGGCCTGTGAGTACAAGCAGTCTAGTTAACTTCTTAAAGTTCCAGGTAGAGCTATTACTGACAGAGCAGTTTCCACTCAAATCCACTTTGAAGAATTTAATCATTGCAGGTGTGTAATGTCACAGCACAGGTGACCCCTTATTAGGGGCACAGGAAGAACAAATGGGGACTGACTTTTCTATATGAAAATTTTTCAATATGGAAATCAGGGGTATTCTTTGGAGTACATCTTTTAACCTGTACAGAGATAATTCTGCTGAGTCTATCTATTTAAAGAACAATTTAAAAAAATAACCTCCTCTGAGAGAGCCTAATGAGAGTAAAACAAACATATTACCGAGTTATTAACTACTGATGCTGCTTCTAATGAGCTCCTTATCAGGGCCAGTTATTTGCAGACCATGAAACTGACATGAGCCTCTTACATGGAATTAATAACCAGGACTCCGCTCAAAGCATCACAGGGAAAGGCAGTAAAAATGGCTGTAATAGTATGCAAAAGACTGAGGGTCAGGGGGACTTGTGGGATTGGTGAAGGTCCATAATGTGTCCACATGTGAAAAACAGGCCACCTGACTTGGAAATGAATCACTGTGTATATGCATTTTCAAAATCTTTTCCTGTTGACTGAGGCAGCTACGCACTGCATCTCTGCCAGCAAACTTCTCCGAAATCCGAATATCCAAATATGCTCACAAGTTTGTTCTTCAACTAGAAATAAACTTTGAAAGTTCTGGTATTTTTGCTTTGTGGGTTTTTCTCCCTCTTACTATAGGGAGATCTATTAGGGAACATTTAAAGAATACAAAAAGCATTGATAGGGGTCAGTGGTCAGATTTAGGAAATTTTGGTGTTATTTCTTTTAATACAAAAAGTGATGGCTAAACTATATGAGGTCAAACTTAGAATGAGTCTCTACCAAGGAAACTGTCTGTAACTCAGCCATTGTTTTAAATAAAATTCTACCTCAGAAGGAATATACCTTTGTCAAACATTATTTTCTGCAAAGTACACAGACCTCAAAGATCGTTCTGCTCCGTTCTTTTCTTTGTTGTCACAGTCCAGTGCTAAAGCCAATTTGTAAAAGAATACCATGGCTTTAATGCCTAATCCCCTTCTCTCCGCTTCTGGTTATCTAGAGACAACAGGATCTTGCAAAATGCTTCATTTTGCTTTTGGCTTTGTGACCCCCAGAAGATCAAACACCCAGAAATCCTTATCTGGTTGTACTCTTCCAGCTCTTTCTAAAGGGCTGCTGGAGCGAGGGGGTCTGTGATCTGGGCCCCACCCTATTATTGTACTGTATTCACATGAGAAAGAAAGAGAGACAATATGATACCCTTTAGTTCTTAATAGGGAAAGGGCAGGGACTAGATTTGTCTGGGAAGGGAATCATCAATGCATACTTTCAGCCCAACAAGTCAAACACATCCACTGTTCCCTTTGCCCTTAACTTCCTGTGAACAAGCAATGTTTTCCCTGGTTCATCCCTCTCCAGCCTGGACTCAAGTTTTGACACACCCAGAAAGCCATTCCTTTTCCTTCCATCTTGCCAACTCTCAGCAACAGCAACGGAGGAGACTAAGGGATTCCTTTTGGATCAGGTTCAAGGGTTCCTGAACTCTTTTGAGTGGATGCCACACAATCCAGCTCACAGCTTTCTGAAATCTGGTGTACTGCCACTTGCCTGTGCATCTCTCCTGGGTGAGACTGAAATACTGTTGGTGCCAAACGCACTTCTCCAGTATCTTTTATGGTCCAGGCACATCAATAAGTGACTGACTCAGAACAGAACCTCGTGAAAAGCCACCAAGTTACCTGGTAGACGATGTACTGGGTAAAGACCTCCTCATAGCTCCTGGACTCATGCTGTAGTACGAAGAGCTTTCCAAATCTGAGAGAGAAAAATTTGGGCCAGTTCCTGCAGCTATTGGTGCTAGAATAAAAATGGAAAGAAAAACAGACAATCAGTGAGTTCTGCGAGGAAAAGTTCCATGGGAGCATATTTCATTGTACTTAACACATCTCTTGAATTTATATGGCAAGCATGTCCCAAATCATCAGGAGTGAATTCTGTCCTATTCGTTATTAACAATCCAAATCTTTGACATCAGAAAAACATGGGTTATTATTTTCCCCTAATGGGCCTTTCCATTTCTTTCCTTCCTTAAGTTGCCACCAAAGCTACAAATTTCTTGGATGCATTCAGCAAAACATGGTCCATGTTGTGATCTTAAACATTCTTCCAATGGCATTACCTCAGCTGCTTTAATTTTGATTCCTAAAGCTTTTAAACATCTGTACTTCGGGAGCAGTTCTCAACTTGACATTTCTCATTCTATGCTATCTACTCCCATCTTGTTATGATGAGAAATATAATTTTTTCTTCTCTCCCTGAATCACCAAAATACTCTGGGTTTCCTTGACCTTCGAATTGCCTGCCCCTTTAACTGACAGCTGGTTTTCAAAGTGACTGTACTTTTTAGATTTAGCCCCTACATGAGATGTGATTCTCAGGATCAATGTGCTGGGGTAGAGGATGGGGTCCTCTGGAGACCCTGTTTATAACAGCTGTACAGGATCTATTTTTGAACAGTTAAACTCCATCTATCAATACTATAGAACTCTATAAAAGTAATGGTGCAACACAACGGGTACAAACAACTTCTGTTGAGAAGAGGATACAAAAGCTTGAGCAGTAGACACTGGCTGCACTGAATGAAGCCTTGAATTGAGAGGCAAACATATATGTACACAGATATATGGTATGTGAACAGAGGCTCATATCCCAAAGAAGATGACATAATCATGAAATTCACAAAATGGTGACTTTCATTCATATGGCAGATGTCACTGAGAGACAGCTATTGCTCTGAGAATCGTGTTGGTTGAAGGGATGCCCAGATGAGAGATAGGTTCTCAGAACCATGCTAGAGAAGGCAGGAAGGTAAAATCAATAGTGTCTGAGTGGTTCCACACTGAATCTGGTCCTCGATTGATAGACTGAATGTGGGCATTCAACCCAGGCCAGGTCAAGGGACTAAAAGGGTCTTCAAACATGAGAACCTGGATAGAACGTGAGAAGTAGGGGCTGTAGAGATATTTGAGCCCCACCCCTAAGCCAATCTCTGGAGCCGGCCTGGAAGTGGGGAAAACCCAGGGTGCCCCATAAGGTTCTCCCAGGAACCCACCTGGAGATCTGGAGGAAAGAGGAAGAGGGGGGTCGGGTGACCCAGGTCCGGGCCCCCCTACCCTAGACCGGGCCAAGAGGCCTCTGGCACATATGGAGGTCTGTTAAAGGCCAGCCCGTGCCGGCACTTGTTTTGCACATGGCTGATGTGGGTTTAAATTCTGGCATCCCATATTGTCACCCAAGCCCACCAGAGCACAGAACTAGAAACAAGCACTGAGCACTGGCCAGGTGTGACCCATAAACAAAAAGGAAACAAAGAAAAAGAAGTGAGGAGAAGCAGAAAGTGGAAGGGAGGCCTTCATGAAAGAAGAGACCTTCTTTATTTATAAAGCAAAAGGAACACAAGATGCATACAGCAACTTGGGGTGATGTGTAGTGTGAAACATGGGCAGCAGAAACCAACCCTTGAAAGAACTAATAGATATCTTGAAGAAACATTATGAATAGAACCCAAAGTTCATAAGCTCCTAAGGCAGTCATCCTTCTTCACTCTTGGGATAAAGGCGAGTTAAGGGAGGTCTGATCAGAGTCCTCAACAGAGGACACTGGGAAACAGGACACACTACCAAGAGGATCAAGAGACTCATGGAGACTCCTGAAATAGGAGGTGTATCCTAAGTTCAAGTTAAAAAGCAAGAAAATGCACAGACTTCTACAGGGCAATAACAATGGAAAAGGGGAGCAGTAAAGAAGCAGTGCTTAGGCACTTTGCAAACTATGGTTTCATAATAAAAATAGAAAAAAAGTTGAGAGATGCTGCAGTTTTCATTTTGGTTGGTGGTGGTAGGAAGCTACATCTGGCAGTGCTCAGGGCTTACTCCTGGCTCTGCATTTAGGGATTATTTCTGACAGTGCTCAGGGGACCATATGGGATGCTGAGGATCAAACCCAGGTTGGCTGAAAGCAAGGTAAGTGAGTGCTTTGGACTAAGGGGATAGTGGTGGGAGGTGGGGGGTTGTTAAATTACTCTTCTTAGCTCTGTGCTTGGGGATAACTCCCAATGGAATTCAAAGAATAGAATTCAGTCCTCCCATGTGCTCAGCAAGTACTCCAACTTTTAGAATTACTGTCCTTCAAACATGAGTCGTATTTTATTTGGGGGACCACATCACATAGTACCTGAGGTTATTCCCAGCTTAGTGCTGGGGGTGGTACTTATTGATGCTCTGGAGGCCATACAGTATCTGGGATCAAACCCAGGTCTCCCACACTCAACAGTCATACCCATCATTGTGGACAGTTTATAATGAAATGGAAAACGAAACTCTTAAATTCACTTATGCTTTTGTTCTGAAATCCAAACATATCTCAATAGCAGGCTATAAACAGAGTTCTAATTAATAATGTGCAGGCCATCCTCCAATATCATTCTTATAACTTATGTATTTACCAAATCTTCCTTTTATTACTCTTTAAAAATGGGCTACAGAGGAGCTGAAGAGATGACCCATGGAGACATCTATACCTCTGCTTATCCCAAGTAATCTACCAGTGTTCTTGACATCTGAATTGTATGTGATTCAGTTTCTCTTCTTAACCCCAAAGGACAAGGGCAAGGCTAGTCAGGGTATGCATTTATATCAACTTCACCAGTTCCAAAATGCAGCAGAAATTCTGAAATATAGCTTCAAGTACATGATCTGCACATGCACTCTGGAGGACAGACACAAATGTCAAGAGAGCCAAAATAGGTGAAAAAGAGAAATAGAAGCATGTTGTGCACCCTCCTCTTAGAAGGCCAAGGGACAGAGCTGTAGTCATTCAATGCCTCCCTTCTGCAAATGCTTTATGAACCCCACTCTCAGACCCCCCAGTATTCTGAGGCAGATTGCTCAAGGTGACCTGAACCTCAGTGGGACATCTGGGGGAGGGTTATTCAATAACTTGAAAAGTGGGTTTAGACTTGTCTTGAATTTCAAAACCTCACCTGGCTTCCGAATGAGAATTGGGTTTCACTTCCCCCATGGATTGACACTGCAAATACTAAGAGGCAAATTCTTAGCTTTAGGAACATAGGCTCAGTGAGGAGGAAGAAGCAACCTGGAGTTACAGAGTCTAGACTGGCCAGTGGGGAGCTCACCAGCACTGTAGGTGGGCTGCCTGCCTTCCGGTTTTCCAACCTGAAAACAGGAAGGCGGAGCTCAAAGGGGAAACTTTTGAGGAAAGGATATACCCAGCTTTGTTCGTGTATACCCAGCTTTGTTTGTAGTAGCAGTGGTTCCTGACTTTGTTCAGGGATCACTCCTGGCAGGGCTCAGCAGACAATATGAGACGTCAGGATCAAACCCAAGTCAGCTGTATGAAGGCAAATGTCCTACCCACTGTACTATCTCTCTGGCCCTTCAATGGCAGAAATTCCAGACTCACTTCTCTAAACATCTGAGGAGCCAGGCTCTGACAGACAGTACTGATAGCAGCTAGTATTATTCCCAAGCAAACTTTCAAGGCAGTTCTGCTTCTAAAATGAAAAGAACTAAGCTTCAGTGTGAGGTTAAACAACTTGCCCCAGTTTATAGAAAGGCCAGGATGGGGGGAGATGAAATAGAAGTGGAGAGGGTCAGAGCCTGAAGCTCTGCTTTTTTTGACAGCGCCAGCCTGACTCTCACAGGCAAGGGCGTCTTGAACTTGACATGGCAAAAAGGCCAGTATTGTCTCTGTCCCCACCAGGGTTCTGTGCCAGAGGAAGGATAATAGCACCTGACCCTTTGATGTAAGCTGGATATGCTGAAAGTCTGACGAACAGGCGGAGAATGTCAGGGACATTCAAAGAAGTCAGAGATCACACTGACTTGTGAGGTCAGAAGACAAGTGGGATTCCAGGAAGTAGTGGCCATGAAGCAAAACCTTCATGCTAGTTAGAATGGAAAGAAGCAGAGTGGAGCTGGTGTGTGTGTGTGTGTGTGTGTGTGTGTGTGTGTTTGTGCATGTGTGTGTA
>PVKC010047633.1:0-11028 GCA_004027635.1 Crocidura indochinensis | reverse complement strand
CACTATGTACCTTAAATATAACTATGAAATACTTGTAGTTCAAATTGATCTTAACAAAATTATTAGGGGCCTGGCGGTGGCGCTGGAGGTAAGGTGCCTGCGCTAACCTAGGACGGACCGCAGTTCGATTCTCCGGTTCTCCATATGGTCCCCCATGCCTGCCAGGAGCGACTTCTGAGCAAATAGTCAGGAGTAACCCCTGAGCGTCACCGGGTGTGGCCCCCCCCAAAAAACCAAAATTATTAAAAAAAAAAACACTGTTGTTAATTTTGTCTAATTTACCATTCAAAAGCAAGAACTTTATTTTTATTTACTCTTTATTATTTGGGGGCCATATCAAGCTCTACTCAATGTCTAATCCTGTGTAGTATTTAATTTTGGGGATTGCTTCTGATTGAACCCAGACAACCTTGTAATATCAAGAACTAAGCTAGGGTTTCTGCATGTAAAACTTGCATTCTAGTTCTTTGCGTCACCTCCCTAGCCCACAGTCTTTATTGATAGCTTATAGATATTCGGCTCTTAAATCACTTCCTAGAATATAATGATAAAAGGATGCACTGGGAACTAAATAGTGAGTGAAACTTAACAATATCTTTTTTCATATATATATATATATATATCGAAATGATATTAGTCACTATGGTAAGGTATTCATATGAGAAAACATTTACTGTAGATCTTAAAACCCAAAACTAGTCACGATGTTAATGTCAAACTGTTAAATTCCACATAAGATTACATCAGTTTTTTTAACTTGGAAAGTATTATTGGCTATCAATATTCTATCTGAGTGCTTGAGGAGAGAGTGGATGAGTTGAACTTCTGCTCGATAAGGTCTTTAATTCGTAGCCCTTGTTTCTTCTCCCACTTATTAGCTCTTACTCTGCTGATCTCATTCTACAAGGCTGGAGTCTCTCTCAATTGCTTTTGAGTGCATCAAGGACTTAACTGACAGCTTAACTATTGCTCTCTAGATCAAGGCTTTTTAAACCTCCACTTGCAGCACTTTTTCTCCCTAGAAATGCAGTGTGGGAGATTGCTGCCAGAAACAACTTAAGAGTCATTACACAGGTGATTTTGAATTCATTTTTGATTGTTGAACTTTCCAAGGCCTTTTACTGCTGCCAAAATTTTGTGACCTCACATTTAGCTAGAGAATTCAGTGAGGGTTTCATTTGTAGAACCTAGAGCAGAGGTCCTCAAATCAATTAGGCCTATTGCCCCCTCTACTGTAATGAGAACTAGCAAAAAATGCTCCCCGACTTGCATCCAAACCTAGTAATGCTCCTTGGGCCTTCCAAACATTCTCTGTGGTTGATATCAATCACTTTGGGAAACACTGATCTGAACAGGTAGTCTCTGGATTTTCTTGGGTTTTTTGTTTGTTTGTTTGTTTGTTTGTTTTGGGATTACACCCAGTGACACTCAGGATTTACTCCTGGCTATGCACTCAGAAATCGCTCCTGGCTTGGGGGACCATATGGGACACTGGGATATTGAACCACAGTCAGTCCTAGGCTTGCATGCACAAGGAAAAAGCCCTACCGCTTGTGCCACCTCTCTGGCCCCAGTAAGTCTCTGTTTTTACATCTTACATTACATCAGAGAATTTACTGACACAGGTACTCTTCTACTGCCCTATCTTACTGTTTTCATCAGTGCTTGTTTATATCATTCATACACAAGAGATGAGTTCACATCCCTGGTCATTCTGAAAGAGGAGTCCTTGATTCTCCCTCTATTTTAAATCACCTTATGAACTCTATCACTCTATCATTTTGCTGCCTTAAAATCCAGTGCACTCTGCAAAGAACTCCTCAAACAGTCAGTAATATTGTCTATAATTCTTCCCAAGCTAAGGCAGAAAAAAAGTCAACACTCTCATCCAGAAAACAGGAACAATCTTTGAGGGTAAAGAAATTGTCAACAGCGTCTACGATCTCTGATCTACTAGCAGAGTCTGAAAATGTCAGACACTAGTCTCAAAATCCTATTCAGAGATGTCAGGAAACCTTAACTCGGTCTGGCAACTAAGAAATAAACAGAAAGCATCATTACTCATGGACTCACTCTTATGTCACTATAAAGAAACTATAACCCCTCTGACCACAACCATATTCTGGTGAGCTCTCTTTCAAGTCCTCCTTATCTTACCTTATTATTTTCTTATTTATTTTTCTCAATAATTTTTTTTCATTTTTGCAATTTTGAGTTCCCTGTGTAGTAGCTAATGCTCAGTGAGCCTGATCAGTTCACAACCACTGAACCCCATTCACACCAAAGAGACTTATACCTGTCCATATTAGTATCAATATTAAGATTGACCATTATTGCATTCAATTTCTTCTTTTTCCTTAACTAACTCTCCTCAATAAATTTAATTCCAAGAAAACAATCTCAAAAAGAAAAACCAAACAACTCAGAATATGTACCTACTGTATCTCATGACTTATTTCTCATCCATGTCTTTTAGGCCCCACATACAAAATACATTTACGTCCCATTTCTTTTCACCACAGTCCAAAGAATCTCCATTTAGCCTTCAGTTTAAAAACTACTACTATGACTTTTCAACAGTGTCAGGCCAAATAGTCCTTTGCTCTAAATAATGGAATAATGTAGATATGTGGTACTGTAAGTAAGGCCAAACTCTTATAGAAACTACCCACAATTCTCCCAAGCTTTCTGTTCTGAATTTGGTTTGGGGACCACATCTGGCAATGTTAAGAGATAACTTCTGGTAGGTTTGGTGAAATAATAAGTGTATATATATTGCCATTCCATTAGCAAGCTTGGTATGTTTTTACTTCAGAAACTGTTCTCCACCATAATAAATTAAATCAGTTCATTACCTTCAAGGCCTCTCAAATGTTATAAGTTCAGTATGATCTTATCTGACCAATATACTTAAAATTATGGAACCCTCAAACTCAGAACTTCCTATCCCCCTTCCTTGTTATCTATATCCCTAGCAACTGACACAATCTTATTTATAAGTTTATTTATTTTGAGAGCATAAAATGATACTGATATTAAGGCAGTGATGACAAGTTCAATTTGCCAAATGTCAAAGGATGTCAGTTATTTTTGCCTAATAAATAAGGAGTCAATTATTAGATGCACTTTTCTAAAAGATAAAACTTTTATGTTTTGGGGCAGGAGTGATAGCTTAGTGCCTTGTATGTGGCTGACACAGAACAGACCATGGTTCGATCCCCGAAGTCCCATATGGTTCCCAGAGTCAGGAGCAATCGATTTCTGAGTGCAGAGACAGGAGTAACCCGAGTGTCACCAGATGTGGTCCCCAAACCAAAACAAACCAAAACAAACCAAAACAAAACAAAACGAAACAAAACAAAACGAAACAAAACCTTTTATGCTTTGTTTTTAAAGATCTTGTATAACTTATTCAGGGCATGGCACAGAGATGACACAATCACAACTTATAGAGGTCCCAGGCACAGAAGACATACACATGTAGAAGTATATGGAAGAAGCACCCTGCCTTTAGATTATAGAGTGGATGGAAGAAAGGGTAGCTATTTACTTCCAGTCCTGAGGCTTGGGCTGGTGCTATCAGTAGTTTCTATTCTGAACTATCCATTATAGTCATCTTTGCTATAATGTCATCTGGAGAGGAATGTACATATAAACTCAATATAGACTCAGAGAGACAGAGAACAGAGATACCCTTCTCCACAACCAAAAAATAGCAGTGTAAGTTTAGCAGTATAAGTTAGAGACTGACATCAAAGTTCTTTTCTCTCTTTCCTATGCACCTCCCCTTATTAAAAATGTCTCTCTTTTGACTTCTGAACTTTTAAACTTTAGTATGGGTATTCCAGATGGGTGACATTTTCACAATTTAAAAGTTAAGATATGCATCCTTCATTTGCTCCACATTTATCCAAAACTCAATTGCTGAACGTGGGGTGAATCTCATTTTCCAACAAAGGACACCCACGCTCTCATATTTTAAGTTTCATTGTGAAATGCATTGGCATAGTGAGAAATTGGCCCTTACTTGGGGAAAGAATCTTAAAATGACATAGGCATGCTTTGTTACTTTGAAGAGTGATGATGAAGATTTCAAAACACGATTGCTAATTGAACTAACTTTTTATAATTATGAGTCTAATTTGGAGGTCATATTTATTTTATTTACCAAGAGGTCATGCAGTTTTCCATTATGTCTGAGAATATATTGAATAAAATACCATAGACTATTTTGATTTTGTATTTTCTTATGTGCTAAGAGAAATCTAACTCAAGGTCTCACACTTATAAGGCCTTTTATATTCAGTTTTGTTTACAGAAAGTGTGAACAAAAAAGCCATTGCTTATGCATCCTAACTTGGTCATATATTTTCAAAAGCAAATTAGATAAAATTTAAATTGAGTATCTGTTAGTGTTAAATTGTTATTTCAGAGTACATGTTCTGAATTTTTAAATATAATAATTTCATTTTTGGGGGGGCCACACCCGGTGATGCTCAGGAGTTACTCCTGACTATTCACTCAGAAGTCGCTCCTGGCAGGCACGGGGGACCATATGGGGAACCGGGGGATCGAACCGCGGTCCGTCCTAGGTTAGCTAGCACAGGCAAGGCAGGCACCTTACCTCCAGCACCATCGCCCGGCCCCAATAATTTCATATTTTTAATGTCTGTTTTAAATATGTAAATACTATTTTTTAAAAAGTCCAGATAAACTCGCAATATTTTTGAGATAGAAACTCAACCATAAATAACTTTGTGACTGTTTTATAATGTTTCGGTTAAAAAATTATTGAAAAAAGAACTTTACTGAACTGGTCTGAAGAAGGATAAACTAAGACTATGAAGCTAGCTTGGAATTTCAGTGAGCTTGGAAGTAATATGTATGCAGAACATCTGATATAGAATTTAAGAAAAAGGGGCTGGCGAGGTGGCGCTAGAGGTAAGGTGTCTGCCTTGCAAGCGCTAGCCAAGGAAGAACAGCGGTTCAATCCCCGGGCATCCCATATGGTCCCCCCAAGCCAGGGGCAATTTCTGAGCACTTAGCCAGGAGTAACCCCTGATCATCAAATAGGTGTAGCCCAAAAACAAAAAACAAAAGAACAACAACAAAAAAAAAGAATTTAAGAAAAAAAGTTCTAGGAAATTCCTTATCACACCCTCCAAATGAATTAATTATATTCCCTGGCATTTATAGCTAACAATGTACAAGAGTTCCCTAAAAGTATCTAAAATCATAGATAGTCATTCAAGGTTGATGGTCTGTACACAATATTTTTGGAAAGTTCATATTCTGAGACAGCCACTTTAAAATGTATACTGTTACCAAGAGTTCTTCTACTTAAAATGTTTATCATGTGTGAGTTACTATTTCAAAATCAAATTGTTCGGGGCTGGAGTGGTGGCGCAAGCAGTAGGGCATTTGCCTGGCATGTGCTAACCTAGGACAAACTGCAGCTTGATCCCCCGGCATCCCATATGGTCCCCAGGAGAGATTTATGAGCACATAGCCAGGAGTAACCCCTGAGAGTCACCGATCATGGCCCCAAAAAGCAAAAATAAATAAATAAATAAATAAATAAAATAAAAAAAATCAAATAACTCAATCAATTGGCATTATCTAGTTAACCTTAACAATCTATGAGCTGAAATGACATGCCTCACAACAACATTATTTGTAATAATATTTATAATAGTCCTAAATTTAAAACTAAACGTTCACAAAATATAAAACAAATATTATACACTATAGTATAGTGGTCCTCAAACTACGGCCCATGGGCCACATATTATATTTGTTCCCGTTTTGTTTCTTCACATCAAAATAAGATGTATGCAGTGTGCATAGGAATTTGTTCATAATTTTTGTTTTTACTATAGACTGGCCCTCCAATGGTCTGAGGACCATTTAAAATGTTTGAGGACCCCTGCTATAGTATATAATATAGTTAGTTGGCAGAGAGAATAAATGATCTACAGCTATATGCAAATATAGAAGAATCACAAAATGTGCTGAGTAACAGTTAAAATAAAGGAAAACAGTTATAAAACATAGTGTATGTTTATTTACAGCTCCTGTAAATACATGTAAATAATTACTTGTTTTTTTAAAAATTAAATAAATGTAGATTGGTAAGGGGTTAAGATTAATGCCTTCCACAAAGGCTATTTTGATTTAATCCCAAGCATTGCATATGGTCCTTACAGTCCAACGAGGATTAAGACATAAGCATATTCAGGAGGAAGTTCTGAACACTGTTAGGCGTGGCACAAACATAATCAATAAAGGTACATTAGTCAGACACGTGGGAAACTACCCACCACCCTTTCTCTTTTTTTAAATTTGGAGATTGCTTGCTTGGTTATGTTCTCTTTTATTTTAGGATCTTTGGGGCCACCCCCAACGGTGCTCAAGGATCACTCCTGGCTGTGTTTGGAGGACAATGTGAAATATTGGAAACAAACTGGGTTTGGTGACATGCAAGTTAATCACTTTACTCAGCCCCTCTAATATCTCTCTGGTCCTATTATCTTTCATAAATCCAAGTTATGCAGTTATGATATGTGAAGTATCTTCTGTATATTACAGTTCAACCAACAGTGAAGAACTATCTTGCTAACTTCCAGTCACATAAGAAAAAAATTTTAATACTATTTACAAATGTTTAGAAAATATAGTGTGATAAGGAATATGAATTGAAAGAAATCAAACATCTCAATCCTTGTGCAGACTAGTTAACTAAAAGTTGCATAACTGTCATTGAGCACCTTAACCTAGACTCACTCCATCTTTTCTTTTTCAGTCTACCGAATCTCAACATATTGTGGCAGCATCTGAGTTGCATTTTGCCAAACTTGGTGATGATTGATCAATATACCCATCCAGTGAACCTGTTAAAGTACCCATTTGTTAGGTCTGAATATCTGCGCGGTTCTGTTAATTTCACTGACTTGTTGCATGAACAAGGAACAAAGATGGGTTCTGCAGGTCAGTAAGTGAAGCTATGAGTTTCCAAGCACTCGTTATTGAAAGGTACTAAAATTCAGATAAGAAACAGTTGAAAATAATTTTAGTTCACTAAATACAAACAGGAGTGTTTTTTTCATTCCTTAGCATATTGACATTGTTTTCTGAAGAATGTGACAGATTCCATTACTTTTTCAAATACTATAGTTGAAGAATGGTATAAAAGTTAATGAGTTCCTTACATTGGATGGCAAACCCCAATATATGACAATCCTGAGAATGGCTTATGCGATGCAGCGTGATCTATTTTTCATTTTATGAAAATGCAGTTTAGATCAAACAATTACAGGTAGTAATGTGCACATGATAAGTCTTTCTAAGTAATCCTTACCACTAATCTAACATGCTCTCTTTGAAATATTGGAAAGGGAAACTGGATTTAGACAAAACAAAACAAAATTACCTCTTCCTGGCTCTTTGCTCAGAAATCGCTCTTCGCAGGCATGGGGGACCATATGGGATGCCAGGATTCGTACCACCATCTGTCCTGGCCTAGGTTGGCTGCATGCAAGGCAAATGCCCTACTGCTGTGCTATTTCTACTATTTCTTTTCAGACTCTATGAACAATGGAAATTTTGCATCCATCCTATAAATCATAAATGATGTGTGCTTAAAATTGTACTATTTTTGATTGACCATAAAAATATGTCTTTTGCTGTTCATGTAACTAGATTGATCGTATCTTTAAGAAATTTAACAGCATGATGTTTAAATAAAAATATTATTTATTAAAAGGAAATTTTACTAACTAGTGCTAAAAACATTTAAGGATTCAACTAATCTCTGCTGAAACACAGATTTGTGTCTCCTTTATAATTGAGAAAGGAGCAATCAGCAACCACTTCTGGCTTCCTTTATCACATCTATCATTTGGCAGCATCTATACCTGTGTATTCTACTACCTCTCCATAATGTACAGACTCTTCTTCCAGTCTGAACCTAGGCCCTCTGTTCTGACATAGAATAAATTTAGTACATCACAATGTTATTCATAGTTGAGTTTTAGGCATACTATTGTCCAGCACTAGTGCCATCACCAGTGTCAATGTCCTTACACTAGTGTCCATAGTTCACCTGAGCCCCTAGTCTGCCTCCTTAACAGCACATTTTAAAAATTGGTTGCTGTAGTTTGGATCACCTGCTTTCATTCTTATTGACTTTGTAGTTTGGTTTAGACAGATAGTCATACCAATACTGACATACCAGAGGCTCTTAATCTCTGCCTCCTGTTTCTTCCTGACCACTTTTTCTTGCTCTCTGTCCTTCTCCTTTCTATAATCTGGGTCAAGAGCAATTGAGTTATCCCCCTATTTAATACCTTGCATAATTTCTTCATGTTGAATATCAATGACTCAGGCCATGGACAGCTTCTTTATCTATAGTTACTTCCTGGCTGACCTCATCCAATCTCGTTAAATACCATTTTCTAATGACTTCAAGCCTGATGTCGCATATTTGGAATGAGTTCCAAAGTTAGACATCTATATCTGCCTACTCAGCAAAACCACTCTGGCGTCAATTCATAAACTCAAACCAAATATAATAAAACCCGAAGTCTTTTTTTCCTTGCATCTAATCATATTCCATTTTAAATGTTCCCTATGATGTAAGTGCTATTTATATCTTTCCTGCTTCTTAGATTAAAACTCTGGCACTGTTCTTGATTCTTCTCTTTCTCTTTATGTGCAGTACATTCACAGTCTTATGCTATTCCTCTAGATGTATATCACAGTATGCTAAATTGAATTCTTTTCTAATTCATCTCTTCTCTTCCTCCGAGCATCTCTTTTCATATTGTTTTGACAAAAGATGTTATGTCAGTTCTTGTATGTCCTTTGTTGAAAGTCTTCCAGAGGCTTTCATTTTCCTCACAATAAAAATCTAAATTTCTTACATAACCTGCATGACAGTACAAGAAATAAAGTTCTTTTGCTCCACAACATCTCTTAACTCTGCTTATGTTACTTTTGCCACGCTTGCTCTCATTTATTTTAGTAGATAAAAAATGTCTCTGTCTTAAAGATTTTATATTTATTATTTCCTCTGTTTGCAATATTCATACACTAATGAGTTATATCACTAGCCCCCTCACTTTTTCAAGTTTTTGTTCATGCATCATCTTTTAAAAAATAACTGAATTGATAACCCTATTCATTGTCACCTTTCTAGCATTTTGTATCCCTCATTCCTCTCAACAACACTTGTATTCTAATATGTGATATGCCTTATTTATTGCCTTAGCTATTCTCTCTTTGAAGATACTAAAACGCGTTCACCATCTAAGTGGATAAGTCTCTCCTATCTGTCTTGTTCAATGCTTTATTTCTATGATCTGAAACAAATTTGGCAGATTGCAGAGGATTTAATCAAATTATGCTGAATAAATAATGAACAAATGGATCCAAGCTGTTCACTTCATGAATGAAGAATGTGCCCAATTGTTGGAAGACTAAAAGTTCATATCCATTTGGCAACAGAATGCAACAGAGATTTCAAATTTATGAAATTCTTCTTCAGTGTTCTCTCTCTCCTTGACCTCAAGTCTCTATACTCAGAAATCATGAAAAAGTACTAGCTGAGGTCCTTTTCATACAAAGTAAAATAAAAAATATTTCACTTGCAGCAGAGCCCTTATTTTTCTGCAGCAAGCAAACTGCCCATATTTGCTTACCAATGGTTACTTTATTATTTTCTTAGTTTGCATTCATAAACATAATGTGAATATAAATGTGTAATTTAATTAGTACACATAATTCTTTAAGAAGGATCTTAAAGAACACTGTATAAGGTTTGGACAATTTCTGACTTTCTTTTTTTGTTTTGTTTTTGGGTCACACTGGGCAGCGCTCAGGGGCTACTCCTGGCTCTATGCTCAGAAATTGTCCCCGGCAGGCTTGGGGGACCATATGGGATGCCGGGATTCGAACCACCATCCCATCCTTCTGCAAGCATGGCAAACGCCCTACCGCTGTGCTAAATCTCCTGCCCAATTTCTGACTTTCTATTTTTTTTTTTTTTTTTGGTTTTTGGGCCACACCCGGTGACGCTCAGGGGTTACTCCTGGCTATTCACTCAGAAGTCGCTCCTGGCAGGCACGGGGGATCATATGGGGAACCGGGGGATCGAACCGTGGTCCGTCCTAGGTTAGCACAGGCACCTTATCTCCAGTGTCACCGCCAGGCCCCCCAATTTCTGACTTTCAATTTGTCTTACTATGGCCAGTAAGACATGCTCGAAAACGTGAATTTTCAAATGTTGATGAGGAATTCCCAGAATTTTCTTTCATGTTATTTGATCTTTCTTACCTTCATATGCTAAAGAGTCCTGATTAAGTACATGATTAATTTGAGATACAGAAGAGTACATATTATAAAATATTTTTGTTTTAACCTCATTAGCTATTAAGAAAGTAACTTGTTCTCTGTTTCTTTAAATGTCATGGTAAGGGCCCGGGAGATAGCATGGAGGTAAGGCGTTTGCCTTTCATGCAAAAGGTCATAGGTTCGAATCCCGGTGCCCCATATGGTCCCCCGTGCCTGCCAGGAGCAATTTCTGAGCATGGAGCCAGGAGTAACCCCTGAGCACTGCCGGGTGTGACCCTAAAACCAAAAAAAAAAAAAATGTCATGGTAAGGGACCTCTTTTAGAACCTAGAGGATTAAGGAAGGATTTGCCAGCGGAAACTGAGCAAACCTGGAAGTAAAAGGATGCTCATTCCATTCTTGTTTGGAGCCTCAGGTTTTATTTATAATTCTTTTCCTTAATATGAATCTAGACCAAGTGGTGACCAAATAGAAGCACCCAGGAGTTAGCCAACATATTAGTCCACAGCTATATTTGGTTTGACTCTAGATTTTTTTAACATAATTTTTTTTTTATTTTTTCACAGTTGTATTTCAGGAACAGTGACAGTGAGTTTGGGCCATTCCCACCACTAGTGTTGACCTCCTTCTACCATAGTTTCCAAGCATGTATTCCATATGGCTTTAGATTAAAAAAAAA
>PVKC010047632.1:0-10940 GCA_004027635.1 Crocidura indochinensis | reverse complement strand
TGGTCCTCTCTCTCTCTCTCTCTCTCTCTCTCTCTCTCTCTCTCTCTCTCTCTCTCTCTCTCTTTTGGTTTTGGGCCACACCCGGCGGTGCTCAGGGGTTATTCGTGGCTGTCTGCTCAGAAATAGCTCCTGGCAGGTATGGGGGACCATATGGGACATCGGGATTCGAACCAACCACCTTTGGTCCTGGATCGGCTGCTTGCAAGGCAAATGCCGCTGTGCTATCTCTCGGGGCCCTGGATCTCTCAAGAGTGATCCCTGGCAGGTTCTAGAACCATGCTATGCCCAGGTTTAAACAGGATCAGCTGCCTGCAAGGCAAGCGCCATCTGTCTCACTTCCACACCCATGATCTTAAAAGTTTCTTATAATCAGGAGCCAGAATGGTGGCACAAGTGGTAGGGCATTTGCCTTGCACACACTAACCTAGAACAGACAGCGGTTCAATCCCTTGGTGTCCCATATGGTCCCCCCAAATCAGGAGCAATTTCTGAGTGCATAGTCAGGAGTAACCCCTGAGTGTCACCGGGCATGGCCCCCAAAACAAAACAAAACAAAAGTTTCTTATAATCACGACACTATTACTTAAACATTTGGCACAAAATTTATGACAATTATACTGTGAAACACGGTATTTCTTTTTTTTTGTTTGTTTCTTTTTTTTTTTTTTTTTTTTTTTTTTTTTTTTTTTTTTTTTTTTTGGTGTTTTTGGGTCACACCTGGCAGTGCTCAGGGTTTACTCCTGGCTCCATGCTCAGAAATTGCTCCTGGCGGCAGGGGGGACCATATGGGGCACCGGGATTCGAACTGATGACCTTTTTGCATGCTATCTCCCGGGCCCCGAAACACGGTATTTCAATACTATCTACCTAAATATTTTCCATTTCAATCTTTACCTTCTTCCCAATTTGTAGAAAGTGAAAGCATAATATGTTAAATGGGAAATAAAAGTCAGTTGACTCATCTCTTACTCTGGATAAAGTCTGAGGTTATCACTGTGCTTGGCAGTAAAGGAAGAAGCATCAGAGATCACTTCAGTCCCAGAATAAATGTCTCAGCTTTTGCTTTGCTTTGTTTTGTTTGTGGATCACACCTAGCTGTGCTCAGGGTACTCCTGTCTGCATTTGGAAATTACTCCTGTCAGAACTTGGGTGGGACCAAATGGGAAGCTAGGGATGGAACCAGAGTTGGCCACATGCAAAGCAAATGTGCTACCTGCTGTGCTATTTCTCTGGCCCCATTGGTACCATTTAAATAGTTTGTTTATTTTCTTTTTCTTTTTTGGTTTTTGGGCCACACCCAGTGATGCTCAGGGGTTACTCCTGGCTATGCGCTCAGAAATAGCCCCTGGCTTGGGGGACTGTATGGGATGCCGGGGAAAGGAACCGTGGTTCGTTCTAGGCTAGTGGGGGCAAGGCAGATGCCTTACCACTTGTGCCATCGCTCCAGTCCCTATCTTGTTTATTTTCTATTTAAACATTGTGGGGAGGTTTTGGGTCATATCTACTAATACTCATTTAACTCCAACTCTGTGCTTGAAAGTCACTCTCAGCAGTGCTCAGAAGACAACGCTGTGCTGGGGCGCAATCCCAGGCCTCCTGCCTACAAAGCAAGTGCCCAGGCTGCTGCACTATCTCTCTAGTCCTTAAGTGATTATTTTAGGAGTGGAGGACTGGGTCACACCTGTTGGTGCTCAGAACTTATTCCTGGCTCTGTGCTCAGCACCCTGGAGGTGCTTGTGGGGGACCATATGTGCAAATGTGGTTCTGGTCATTGGTGTGCAAGGAAAGCACCTTGCATCCTGCACTATCTCTCCTTCCTTCCTTCCTTCCTTCCTTCCTTCCTTCCTTCCTTCCTTCCTTCCTTCCTTCCTTCCTTCCTTCCTTCCTTCCTTCCTTCCTTCCTTCCTTCCTTCCTTCCCTTTTCTTCCTTTCCAACTTTCTTATCTAAACACTCAGTTGTGATTAGAGCTTATTTTTGGCTCTTTGCTCACAGTTCACTGCAGGTGATGCTTGAGGAACCACATAGAGTGGTGGGGATTGAACCCAGTCAGCTGTGTTCAAGGAAAAAAACCTTGCCCACTGTCCTATATAACCAGCCCCATTCACTGCATTTTCTTTGTTAGGTGAGAGAGCTCAATAGGTTGAGTGTACGTTTTTGCATGGGGGGAGATCTGGGTCTGATCCTCAACACTCTTGGTCCTTTAAGCACTACCAGGAGCAACTCCAGAGTACAGAGCTGAGAGTATCATCCAGCACAGAGGGGTGTCACACTCAACTGGTCCCCTAAACAAATTATAAACAAACTAGCCCCAAGTCAGATGATGCCTTAGGAGGAGATTCTGACGGAAGAGAGCTTAGTCCTTAGCTGCCTGTGAAGCCACCACATCTCTTTCGGAAACCCCACCCAACCGTTTTGTGATAGGTGAGAATTCAGAAAGTTCCTGGTCTTTTGCAGAACAAAGAGAAATGTAGGCTGGGCGAGCTGCAGCTAACAAGCAGAGAAAAAGAGCATTGTCAGAGAGATCAAGAGCACGTTTTGTCTTAGTGAACATTCATATTTGCTTTTGTTCCAAGATGCATCTTGTACATCAGTTTCCAGGAAAAGTCCCTGATTCCCAGAAGGAAGGTTGCTGCATTCTGGAGAAATTCTTAGGAAATAAACCATCTAAGGACTTTGGACTGGTGGTTTTTCTGACTCTTCTCTTTCCTTTTCTTTCCACAAACTGACCTCCTGCCATCCTCTCACAGCTACTAGTCCTTCCTTGTTAGGCACCTTCTAATTGTTCAGGTTATAAAGTCCCGTTCTTGTTTGACCAGAAGAGTTAGCAATGGAGATAAAGTACTTGCCTAGCATGTGGCACCCAACACTGCAAATGACCCCTGGTACCGCCAGGGGGCACTCATGAATAGAGCGCTAGGAATTCCTTTACAATCACCTCCTGACCATCTCATCCCTTCCCTTCCTCACCTAGCCCTAAAAAAATAACTTTCTTTTTATTTTTTTATGATTTTTTTCTCTCTTCAAGACCCTGATAAGTGGGGACAGGAGTGATAGCACAGCAGTTAGGGCATTTGCCTTGCATGTGGTCAACCCAGATTTGATCCCCTGCACCCCATATGGTCCCCAGAGCCTACCAGGAATGTTTTCTGAGCTCATAGTCAAAACTAATCCCTGAGTACTGCCGGGTGTGGCAAAAAATAAATAAAAAAGACCCTGATAAGTGAAATCTTTCTCATTGAATAAAGGAGTCAATAGCCAATACCATTTTTGTTAGTTTGTTTGAACTTAGGCAGGGCCAGGGATGTGATTTATGGGTAAAGTGAATACCTGGCATGCATGAAACATGAGTTTGATTTCTGGCACCAAACACTCACACACATTTATACACACATTAAATAAAAATGAATTTAATTTTGGGCTAGAGAGATCGCATGGAGGCAGGGCATTTGCCTTGCATGCAGAAGGATGGTGATTCAAATCCCAGTATCCCATATGGTCCCCCAAGCCTGCCAGGAGCTATTTGTGAGTGTAGAGCCAGGAGTAACCCCTGAGCACTGCTGGGTGTGACCAAAAAAATGAATTTAATTTTGCAAGATGCATTTACTACTAGGAGTTTCCTGAAATTTTAATGTCCTAAGGGAAAAAAATCATAAGTCCAATAAGGAAACATATTTTAGCATGGTAAGTTGGGCAGAAATTTATTACCCTGTAATTGACAACTTTAATTTTCTTACATCATATTTCAATATCAACACATATTACTCATTGTGATCAGGGGCACTCAGGGGTTACTCCTGGCTCTATGCTCAGAAATCCCTCCTGACAGGCTCGGGGGACCATATGGGATGCCAGAATTCGAACCACCATCCTTCTACATGCAAGGTAAATGCCTTACCTCCATGCTATTTCTCCGGTCCCTGTGACCAGGCTTTAATTTTTGTTGTTAATTACCTTTTTGGTGTTTTGGGACCACACCCAACAGTGCTCAAGGTTTACTTCTGGTTCTGTACTCAAGGGACCATATGTGATGCTGGGGATTAAACTAGGGTCAGTTGCATGCAAGGTGAAGCTCTTTTTTTTGAGGGGGATTCCACCCAGTGGCACTCAGGGGTTACTCCTGGCTCTGAGCTCAGAAACTGCTCCTGGCAAGCTCAGGAGACCACAAGAGATGCCAGGAATCAAACCACCTCTGTCTTGGGTCAACTGCAGGCAAGGCAAATGCCCTACTATTGTTCTATCACTTTGGTTCTAAGGTGAGAGCTCTTTACCCCCTGAACTATCTCTTTGCTCCAAACAATAGTTTTACTGAGATTTAACTCACCATAAAAATTGCCATTTAAACTAAATAGTTTAGTGGGCCTTAAAAATGTATTTACAAGTTTGGGGAAAGACTTTGGTGACAAAGTTTTGCAATCCTCACCAGTGTCTAAATCAAGAATGTTTTTGTCATCTGATATGGGGAAATATTTCTGAACAGAAAAATCTTTCAACAGCCTGTCTCTAAACATGCCATGTATTTCACCACTTAAAGTGTGTAATTCAGTGAGCTTTAAAATACATTTATAAGCTTGTGCAACCACCACCACTATCTAATTCTAAAATGTTTTCATCATCTCAAATGAGGAAATATTTTTGAGTAGGAAAAATTTTCAACAATATGTTTCAAAATCTGCCTATTTCTTTTATAAATCTGTGCCTTGAAATGCTATTTGGAAGGTCTAGAATTCTTTTGAGTAAGAGAATACCCAAGACAATCACATAATTCCATTTTTCTAGGGTTTAATTGATTACATATACTAATTGAATTGATTAGATTTACAATTAAATTGATTGCAGTTACAAGAATGCTGCGATAATAAATGGCTTTGCAAGTATTGCCTCCTGCCAAGTAAAAAGAACATGTCTGATAAGGGAAATAGGGAAGTAATAGATCTTTTCCTTACCGAGGTAAAATAATTAGCATCTTCATTATGTTCAAATAGGAATGTTGAAAAAGAGATTTCAGTGGTTGTTTCACTTAGAATGCAAGCAGTAGGCATGAACACTACCCGAACCTGAGAAGAGAAGATGGAGATAACAGGAGGAGAGAGAGAGAGAGAGAGAGAGAGAGAGAGAGAGAGAGAGAGAGAGAGAGAGAGAGAGAGAGAGAGAGAGAGAGGAGAGAGTCATGGCCATGTCACCAGGGACTCATACCAGTGGGTTATAATTTCAGCTTGCAGCATTGAACAAGGAAAATTGGAGCACCATTTCACACCTGCTACTTTCTCTACCTATTGATGACTTACTGTTTCCTGGCCATGAAAATATATATATTTCTAAAAATATTATTAATCTGCAGGTTTAGCTACCTGGCAGGAGGATTTTCAGCTTTCAAGGACTGGAATTGGTTCAGTGGAAGATATCTGTCTGCAGCAGAACCAATCTGTTGGTAATAATTTAGACAGACTTGAAGAGTAAGGAGTGCAGGAATAGTCTCAGAAGGAGACAAATCTGGGGCAAAATAGGTTTCACTACAACAATTTTTGTGATCTTATTTATCTACAGAGTGTTTGTGTTGCAAATTCCTACCTTTCCCTGTATTACCACATCTAGTCACGAGAAAAATCGATGTTCCCCAAATTCTCATTTAAAGGTGAATTCCACTCGACACCTATAGTCGAGTTCTATAGTTTTATTTCTAATGTGATGAAAGTGGGCAACCTTGATCCTACAAGGTTGAAAAATACAGAGGATCAGGGACATAGAGTACAGACTTACTCTATAAGTGAGGTCCTCGTCCTATTCCCAGCATCCTCCATTGCCCCCAAACAGAGGAGGGCAGGACAAGTCGGGTCCACTTAGCCTTTCAATGAACTACAATGAAGACTGGGGACTAGCGGTCAGGAGAAGATAACAAAGCTCTGTAACTGAGCGGCTGTAACTGAGCCATCTGCCTGTTTTCCATCGCATCATTTAAATAATGAAGAACTATTGGAAGTTCACGCCAAATGCTTCTATAGCCCATGTCTAAGCTTGAAAGGAAACAGAACAATGTCCTTAAGATTTTGTGGGAAAGATTCTTCCTAGGGTTTAGTAGTAGCACATCAAGAAATTCATGTGTAAGGGTCAGAGTGATATAGCACAGTGGACAGGGTGTTTGCCTTGCACGCAACTGTCTGGCATCCCATGTGATCTCCTGAGCTAGCCAGGAGTGCTTTTGGAGCACAGAGCTAGGAGTAACCCCTGAGTGTTGCTGGGTAGGGACCCAAGAAACAATAAATTAAAAAATAAAAGAAATTTGGGGGCTGGGCGGTGGCACTGGAGGTAAGGTGCCTGCCTTGCCTTGTGCTAACCTAGGATGGACCGCAGTTCGATCCCCCCGGTTCCCCATATGGTCCCCCGTGCCTGCCAGGAGCGACTTCTGAGCGAATAGCCAGGAGTAACCCCTGAGCGTCGCCGGGTGTGGCCCAAAAACCAAAAATAAATAAATAAAAGAAAAAAATAAAAGAAAAGAAATTGGAGGTGAGGTATAGCCCAGCTGGGGTTTAATTCCTGACATGCCTCCATAAAAGAAAGTAGGTTTTGTGGTTATCATATTTTGTTTTAAAGAGGGTTTCCAAAGTGTTTTGATTTTTTTTAATTGAGGGGAGCACACCTGATAGTGTTCAGCCTTTACTCTGTGCTCAGGAATCTCCCCTAAAGGGACTCAGTGAATCATATATGGTACTGGGGAATGAAACCAGGTTGATCATGTGCAAAGCACATGCAAGCCCCTGTTTTATTTTTTGGTTATAAGCTGACTATAATTCCCAGATCAAGATCAAGTCAGCAGTTGTGTTTGAGACCCAAAAGGGAAATTAGGCATTTGTACTTAGGATATTTCATCTTGTAAATTAGAAAAAACAATTAGATCATTATTGAGCAGATGTGTTGAAATAGACAATGTAAATTTTTGTTTATGGAATGAGATTTGGCTCAATTCTTATTAAATTTGACTGTATTTTGGGGGTGCTTATATATTTTAGTTCTTTATGAAGGAATGACCCCCCAAACAATTATATTAATTATAACATTGTTTTAATAACAAAGATTCTTGTTATTGGAAACTATAAGAAAGCAATGTATAATAAGAAAACAGTATAAAAATCATAATAGGGGCCAGAGAGATAGTATAGTGGACAGGGTGCTTGCCTTGCAGGCGACTAACCCAGGTTCGATCCCAGGCACCCATATGGTTCCCCAAGCACTGCCAGTAGTAATTACTAGGTGCAGTGCTAGGAATAAGCCTTAAGTACAGCTGGGTGTGACCCAAAACAAAAAAGAATAAGCTAGTCATTATGGATGTTGTACCATAAGAGGGAGTATAGAAAAGAGCTGTGCTGTGATAATAATTGAGAAAAGGGTTCGTGGGCCAGAGGAGAGCACTGCAGGGCTTTGGAGCACTTGCTTTGGAGCACTGGGCCTGAGTTCAAACCCCCAAGGTCCCATATGTGCTGAGTGCATTCCTGGTAGCTCTGCTAGATAAGGCTGGTGAGTGATATTGTTTGCTATCCTCAGGAATACTCTAGGTTTATTCCTGGCTCTGCACTTCGAGATCACTCCTGATGATGATTGGTGGACCATATACAGAGCCAGGAATGTGCAAGGAAAGTACTTTACCTATGTACAGATCTTTAATCATTTTGGGATTGGGGGGGTAACAGCTGCTGATGCTCAGAAGTCACTCCTCACTCACTCCATTTAGGAATCACTCCTTATGGTGCTCAGGTGACCATATGGAATGCTGGGGACCAAACTCACTTTGGCTGCCTGCAAAACAAGTGCCTACCCCCTATATTATCACTCTGGCCCCTCGTCATTTTTTATTTTTTTTAAACTTTATTGATTGTTCGATTAATTGACTGATTGATTGGTTTTTGGTCACATCTGGTGATGCTCAGAAATCGCCTCCGGCAGACTGGGGGACCATATGATGTGCTGGGAATCAAACTGGGTGCCTCCTGGGTTGGCCGAATGCAGGGCAAACGCCTTACCACTATGCTATCTCTCTGCCCCTCCTGGTAACTTTTTAAAATTTATTTTTGTTTGTTTTTAAAGGACTGGAAATTGAACCCAGATCCTCACTCGTTTGAGTGGGTGCTCTTCCGCAGAGCTGTCTCCTTGCCCCCAGTATCTGGAAAGGATCTTCCACGGCCTCTTCTGAACTTGCTCCCTCCCTGTTCCATTGACCTCTACTCCTTATTTAGAATAAACCCAGTCCTGGCACCCAAGTGCTACTCAGCCCAGTCCTGGAGTCCAAGGCCATGTGTGGTCTTAGGTGCTTCATAGTGATAAATGGCTCTTTAGTACCTGCTGACTAAGATACTCAGTATCTTTTTTCTTTTTCTAAGTAAATAAATTCTTTATCTGAATCACAGCACAATACAGTTACAAAGTTGTTCATAACTGAGTATTAGTTATACAATGTCCAATACTCTTAACAATGTACATTTAGCCCTAGTTTCCTTTCCACTCTTGCAGACATTTTCCCCCTTCCTTTTAGACATTGTGATTTGTAGCATTATAGAAACCATCTTTTTTTCCTTTTTCTCTTTTTACTTCTCTATTTCCTTGTGTGTTGTTGCAATAACCAGGACACGCTCATTGCCTGGCTATAATTGTGGTGTTTGTGGGGGGTACAAGGGGGTGCTGTTGCACACTGATTGTGGTGCACGCAAGCACACTCACTGTCACATTACTGAGGTCTCTGTTCTTGATGTCCTTTGCTCACACATCTGCATGCTGAGGGTCACACTCACAATTAAGACACACAGGTTCCAGCTGGGGCTCACCGGCATGGCACTTCCTGGCTGAGGTGCACCCACATCTTTTATTTTTTATAATAATTTTATAATTTATAATTTAATTTTTATAAAATTAATTTTTATAGAATTTATGTAACTTATTGTATGAAATTATATGGGGTTTTTTTGTTTGTTTTGTTTTTGGACCACACCCGGTGACGCTCAGGTGTTACTCCTGGCTATGCGCTCAAAAGTCGCTCCTGGCTCCGAGGTTCGTCCTAGACTAGCGCAGGCAAGGCAGGCACCTTACCTCCAGCGCCACTGCCCAGCCATGAAATTATATGGTTTTAATAATGATTTTTTTTATAATATTTTTAAATGTATTGAGGTGGAGCCAGAGATAGCACAGCTGTAGGGCATTTGCCTTGCACTCAGCTGATCCAGAACACGCAGTGATTCAAATCCCGGCATCCCATATGATCCCCTGTGCCTGCCAGGGTTGATTTCTGAGTGCAGACCCAAGTAATCCCTGAGCACCACCAGGTGTGACCCCAAAACCAAAAAAAAAAAGGTGGGGGCTGGAGTGGTGGTACAAACCATAATGTGTCTGCCTTGCACGCACTAGCCTAAGACAGATGGCGATTCGATCCCCCGACATCCCATATGGTCTCCCAAGCCAGGAGCGATTTCTGAGCACATAGCCAGGAATAACCTCTGAGTATCACCAGGTGTGGCCCAAAGACCCCAAAACTCAAAAAAATCCCCCCAAAAGTAACGAGGTACTATGGGTTACAATACGTGAATACTGGTTTCATGCAGATATCACTGTAACATCACACCCACCACCAGGGTCTCCATTTCCCCCACCCAGGCCCCAAAGGCCCCTCTATTTAAGCACCCCCTCACTCTCTACATTCAGTTCTCTGGGCCAATTCTCTAGTTCTGTTGCCTTTGGGCATTTGTTGCTCTCTTACTGTGGGTCTTTATATCCCACATGGGCGAGGTCATTCATTATTTATCTCTTTTTTTCTGATGTCATTCAGCATAAGTCCCTCAAGTTCTATCCACATGGCAGCAAATTGCACAGTTTCATTCAGTTTTAGAATAGTCTTGTATTCCATTGTGTATATTTCCCACAAATTTATTAACCTATTCATCTTTAGTTGGAATAGGGTTGGGTTGTTTCCATATCCTGGCTATTGTACAAGTAATGAAAGGAACATAGCTGTGATACATGCTTTTAAAATAATGTTTTCCAATGGTGGCAATTGGAAATCTCAGCATTCTCAGGGCTCACCCCTGGCTCTGCCCTCAGGAATCACTCCTGGAGGTGCTCAGGAGGATGCCAGGATATAACCCAGGTTAGACAAGTGCCCTACCTACTGGGCTATTGCTCTGGTCCTGTTTTTGTGTTTTGGAGGTAGATGCCAAGATATGGTATTGCTGGGTTTTATGTGAGTTCTATTCTTAATTTTTTGAGAAATCTCCTTATTTCTTTCATTAAGGTTGAACTATGCGGCATTTCTGCCAATTGAGCAAGAATTGTTTTATACTATATCCTGCTGATTTTCTTTTCTATATATGCCAGGCTCATTGGTGTGAAGTGACATCTCATTGTTGCTTTGAGTTGCATTTTTCTAAAAGTAAGCAACAGTGAGCTCTTTTGCATATGCCTATCAACCATCCATTGTCTTTTTTGGGAGAGATTCATTTATTCTCCCCATTTGTGGATGGGTGTTGTGTAACTTTTATATTGTTTTTTGCCTATCATTCCCCCCCTGGATCTTCAGGTGGGGGTGATTAACAAATGGAAATAAAGAGTTTGTGGGGGAGGCAATTGAGGCTTTTTTGACAAGAGGGATGGTGAGGTTGGAGAGCTAGAGAGTGTGTCAAAAAAGGCTTATTTGCTGAACCTTTGTCCCCTGGATTCACGGACTAGACTGTTTTGTTTGTTTGTGGGGGGATTTGTCGTTGGGGTCTCTTCAACAAGGAGAACTAAGGAAAGATGTTTCATATTGGAAACATTTCCCAATGGAGATATTGTTAAACTCTGGGACCTCCAGCAAGGGGTTCAACCTCCCCCCACAGATGGGGTTGGATTTTTCTGTTGGCTTTTGTCACACATCTGGTGTGGTTTTTTTTTTTGTTATTGTTGGCTTTTTGTTTTGTTTGCCTTT